>PVKM010001548.1:0-75961 GCA_004027735.1 Carollia perspicillata
ACATAAAGATAATGCTCATGCAAAAGACATCAGCAAAGAAAGTTGTTGAAAGAAAAGAACAAGGCTCATGGCATGCCCTCTTCCCCAAAGCCACAAGGAGCCTGAGAAGAGATGGTAATCAGAGACGGAGTTCACAGAGAGGTCCAGGAAAACAAGAACCCAGAGGATGCCGCTGCTTGGGGCCAAAAGGGGACTGTCTTAGCAAAAGGGAGACAAGGAGCATTTCAAGCCATCACCTCACCATTTGGTGCCCCTGAGCCATCCTTAATTACCATCAGGAAATGAAAGAGTTAATGCCTATTCTAACAGGCTTGGATTGCTAGCAATTACTGTCCAATGTAGGTTACACTCCATGGCAGCATTCGGTGAAAAACGAAAGAATAAAACCCAGTCCTTCCGAGTTGTGGGTGCTAACCAGCCAACCATGCTGGCCAGATCCTGCCTCTCAGATCTCTTTGTAATATACACCATTCACCCAGGCAGAAGTCTTCAATGACAGCTATTCATGTGTCCCAAGCTGATCAAATGCAGGCAACAGTGATGGTTCAACAGTACTTTCCTTGACTGAACGGACAGAAAAAGTCTCCCAACCACCATCAGTCTGGTACACAAGCTCTACTGCTTCTTTTAGACTTTTAATGGAGTGTCCTTCAAATGGCACATCAGAGAAAACATTTCATCGGAAGAACAGGTATAGAAGGCCGCTAGTTGTTTCGCTGCAACCCTGGCCTTTTGGAATATATGCAGGCCTGGTTCTGAATAACGGGGCACAGGAGGGGGAGGAGAAAGCTTTCCCCTTCATTCTAAACACCCCTTCAGGCTCCTTTGAGTCAAAACCGCTAATTATGCCAGGCAGCTGAATGATGAGTAGTGGTTTTGTGATCCCAACTATTGTTCAGAAGGGCTGAGATCACCAATGCATTTTCCTAGGTATAGAGAATTTGAAGGGAGAAGTCTGAGCACTTATTATCTCTTTGTTTTCTTAAACAGTGCCTATTTACAAACTTTTCACTAGTGAGTAAAAACATTTACTGGCAATAAAACACAGCAGTGCTTCAGAAGGCTAACCTCTTTCCCCCAAACATGACAAAGTGCTCTGACTGGGAAGAAAAAAGCTGCTTGCTTTCTTGTTTTCTTGCCACACACACAGAGTAAGGATACAAGAAGAAGAAGAAAATCAGAGATATAGTTTACATATTTTTTTCATGGAGAGAGCTATACTGAAAAATTAAGCCACTGTACCCTACCTTTAAAAATCCCAAATAACCTAAATAAAAACAACACATCATAATGGGTTGGGGAGAGGAAACTCCTACCCCTCACAAAATTATACTGGCAATAAGATACAGGGCATAAGAATGAAGAAAAGATAACAGCTGGGTGATACCTCCCGCAGCCTCTCAGGTGAACACTAGTGATCCTCCCTTGGGGCGGGTGTTTGTTTTCTGCAAAGAGGGTGTGATCCCGTTACAACATTCACAGTTTTAAAGCACTGTAATTTTCTTGGGCCTTGCCTTCATAAAAATCTGTAAGGCAAGACTTATGCTCTAAAGATGTTATACATTTTAAGTCACTAAATGCCTAGAACAGAAACCAAAGATAAAGAATAGTTGATGGACAAGATAAGTGAACTCACACTTCTACACACCCTGTAGAGTCTCTTCAAGAACATTTGATGAGTAAACAGATGTCTTTTTTTAGCATCTAGGATACTACAATAAATCTTGGGGAAAAAGTTGAGATCACACGCAGAAGTAACTGTCCAAATGTTATTTCCTCTCAAGAGTGAAATTTTAAATCTTGCTGCCCATGTATTTTACTCATGCATTCATAATTTATTCCTAAATTTCCTTTTTGTCAGTGTTTTCACATCACCGTTAGACAACATTTTACAAGGAAAATACGTTCATCACAAGACTCCTCCCTCCAGTCCAGTCTTGGGAAACGTTCGTTTCCAGCAGCCGAAACTGAAGAAGAATGATGCCTGCTCTAAGTCCCACCGTGTCGTTCTCAAGTCTCACATCTTTGTGGTCTAACATTTTCCTCACTGGGCACACCAGATTACTAGCACCATTGACAGAAACCTTTTATCCCCACCTGCTGGAAGCATGAAATATAACTGAGTCCAAGATCATTATTGACATATTTCAGGAAGAAAAAATATTTGCACAAATTAGATTTAAAATCACCCCTTTTAAACTATATCCATTGGTAGATTATTTCTGTCACTAAACTGATTCACAACCATAAAGCCCTTTATTTGGGGACTGTTTCAAGGTTTATTCTTCTTGTCTAGTTCTTTCAGAATTGTAAAGCTGGCCATTACGTTTCATCAAAATTGTCAAGGAATTATTTTACAAAAAACAATGGAAACTGTTAATAGTTGTGTCACGATCAAATTATAGTCCTTGGGAAAGACCCTGGTATGGAAAGATCATGTATCACATATTTTGAGTTATGAGGAATATAATATCTACTCTTTTTATATACAAAGGATAATGATGTTGAGATAGAAGCTTTAAAAATAGGACATTAAGTATTTTTAACAAAGAAAAACAACTTTCTCTCGGGGGGGGGCTCTTTTTTAGGATATAACGCCAAGTTTTGGCTGCCTCAGGGGTACAGAAACAGACAGCAGCTGCCTGGGTTCACCCTCTGTTGTAGAAATTAACAGCCACTGTTGATTATTCACTGACTTTTTAAGAAAATAAAAATCTACACATCTTCTAAAAAATGGATTGCCATTTTAGATTGTTTAAGTATAATTGATATAAGAAATAATGTAGCAGAACTCTAAAACTATGATGGAAGCCAAAATAAAAATTAGTGCACAATGGACATAAAAACCAAGTATTTGCCTTATGGTTACACACTTTTATACCTTGATGGTGTTTAATGAGAGCAATAATTACTGTAGAAAAAAGAAATGAAAGGAGAAATTATCAGTCAACACCGAATTGTTCCTTTTAAACTAAACACTTTTTAAGGAAATTTCCTAAGAA
This sequence comes from Carollia perspicillata, assembly GCA_004027735.1. Taxonomy (NCBI): domain Eukaryota; kingdom Metazoa; phylum Chordata; class Mammalia; order Chiroptera; family Phyllostomidae; genus Carollia; species Carollia perspicillata. Next base: position 3,003 of record PVKM010001548.1, read on the forward strand.
AAGATTTAATATCCTAAAATTATCCTCCTAATGCACTAAAATTTTTCCCTTTAATACTCTTTCAATCATTGTTGATCAGTAGTATGCCATATTGCTCATAACTGAATGCTTGAGAATATACCCCCCAAAAAGACATTTTTAGCATATATTTCAGAATTTTATAAATTGGGTATTTTCTCCAGCATTTAAAAGGATAAAAGTAGAAGGCCCCACATGCAGGCATATATTTTAATGAATTTGAGTCCATTTTCTGACAAAGATGTTGGTTTTCTTCTTTAGCTAATTTCAAATAAAAGAGAAAATGAGTCATCACAATATCACTAACATGTAACTAAAAACAAAGCAATGGGCCTGCATTTATATTTTCAATATACCAGTGTACTTACTGAATGACTATTATCTACCAGGGTTGTATTTGACACAGTAGAAATCATTAACAATACAGGTAAACATCTCCCTTTCCCTTCAAAATTTACATTTCTAGAGAACCAGTAGGCTGTATATTCTTTCTCAAACCTCACTGTCAGTTCTTGTCCTTTAATTGAAAAGGACTTTATTAAATATTAATACACACATTTTTTACATAAAACTAAAGAAATTATACATCAGGTCATTCACAGTAACTAGCATTCCACAGAATTTCATACTTATTAGTTGAATGAATGAAAGAACAGAAAGAGAAATTAATGCTGAATTTAATAATTTATAAATTAATCTCTGATTAAGCTTAATAAAAATAAAATGGTAAATATAAAGTGTTGCACATATAGTTAAAATACACTTTGAAGTACTTTTGCAATAGGAATCAGTTTGTGCTTGTTCCATTTAGGTGTCTAATAAATCACTGTGGAAATATTAGCATTGTATTACAGCCAACTGTGTTATTATTACAAGTAATAACCTACATTTAAAATCTAAATATGCATTATATTATGCATAGTATAAGCAAGTGATTGAAATGGCAGGCTAGGCACACACAACGGCCTCCATTCTTTAAGAAGCCATTGACATAAAAGCATGACAGTTCTGAGGTGGGGCCCTAGCCGTGTTGCTCAGCTGGTTGCAGCATTGTCCTATAAACTTGGTTGTGGTTCGACCCTGGTTGGATGCCTATGGGAGGCAATGGATTGATGTTTCTCTCACATCGATATGACTCTCTCTCTCTGCTCTCTCTCCTCTCTCCCCCTTTCTCCTCTCTCCCTACTCTCTCCTCTCTCTCTAAAAATCAATAAACATGCCCTGGATGGAGTGGCTCAGTGGGCTGAGTGCCAGCCTGTGAACCAAAAGGTCGCTGGTTCAATTCCCAGTCAGGGCACAAGCCTGGGTTACAGGCCAGGTCCCCAGTTGGGGGCGTGCAAGGGAGCAATCAATAGATGTTTTTCTTGCACACTGATGTTCTTTCCTTCTCTTTCTCCCTCCCTTCCCCTCACTCTAAAAAAGTAAATCAATCATTGTAAAAAATAAATCAACAAACATATACTTGGATAAAGATTAAAACAAACGAATAGATAGATAAATAACTCTGGGATGGGTTATAAGGATGCGTGTCAACATTGAACAAGAGATATTAATAAATTTCTGAAAGACAGTAGGAGTGTGTCAGGAATTAAATAGAGTTAAAGCTGAGAATCTGCCTTGAGGAGGCTCTGAAAATGTAGAAGTCTGCAGAGGCAGCCCTAGGAAATCAAGACCCAACCAGCAGGTACCGTGGAAGGTAGGAGTGAAAAGGGAACTGAAGATAGAGAGATCAACCAAAGGTCTCCGTGAGGGCAGCCCTTTCGCTTTCACCCCCTCCTTCCTTCCCACGAAGGCATAATCGGGCAGGGGCAGCTGACATTTACCTCCGGCCAAAGCAGCTGCCCCTCAAGTAGTGGAAGTCAACAACCTGCTAGGTGAAACCTGCCGTAATCCTCAGTGAGTGATCCTAGAGTCTGAAAGCAGGCTCCTAGCGGATGTGCCTACAGCAAAGTCTCACTTTTGTTTACCTTCACAGAACTGCTAATGATAGATCCCAGTGAGAAGAATCAGTTGAAGCTCAGAGGACTTTTATTAACTATAACAGTACAGTCCCTTTTTCTATGGGAAGATTTACCAGACATATGAGAAAAGCTGCAGGATGACATAACAAGGCCAAAATAAATAAATAAATAAATAAAATAAAATAAAAAAAGAAGGAAAACTGACCCCAGAGGAAATGAACATAAGTCAAGCATCATTAATAAATTTTAAAAACTGGAGGACAGAAAATAAAAATAACTCTTATTTCTGAATAAACTCAGAAATATTGAAAAAGTTATTACACCTGCAAAACAAGAAAAGAATGTTATGAAAGCAGGGTAATCAGAAAACAGCATGTTCATGGAGATTAAAATTATGGCTAAAATTTAAATTACAGCTAAAATCACCCTGGCCAGTGTGGCTCAGTTGGTTGGAGCACTGTCCCATAGACCAGAGGGCTGCAGATTCGATCCCTAGTCAGGGCACATGCCCAGGTTGTGGGTTCCGTCCCTGGTGGTGTTTTGTACAGGACCCAACTGATCTGTTTCTCTCTTGAATCAATGCTTGTCTCCGTCTCTCTCTCTCCCTCCCTTCCCCACCCTATAAAAAATCAATAAGCATGTCCTCAGGTAAGGATAAAAAATAAATTACTGCTAAAATTAAAAAATGACAACTGTTCAGCAGACTTATAGAGAAAGCAGTCAAGACTGGAACTGTGGAGGACCAAAATTTTGCCACCCCAAAATATGTCTTTGGGGATTTTAAGGTGGTTATTTAGAAGCAAAAGACTCAAAGTGAACCTTTAACCCACGCACCTTACCTGCCTAAAGGAATTCAGGAAGGGAACCCTAGAATATTCACCTTATCACATACAATAAATGTGGCAGACACCAAAAAATCTAGCAAAACCTATTCGTTGAACTTTCTTCTGTGTCCAAGTGTTCCTGGGTGGCCCAGCAAGAATTTGTTTACCATATGTTTGCTCTTTCTATTTATCTGTATGTTTCCTACCTTCCCTTTGAAATTCCAGACCCGGGCCTCCTTCTCCTTTGCCCAAAATGGCAAAAAAAACAAGTGCCCAATGCATCTTCAGGTCTAGTATCTTTTGTCACCCCCGTAATAAATTCTGTACATTTTCTCCTGTTCATTGGGTTTTTAGCCAGGCCAGAAGAACATAGAAGGTAGGAGGAAAATTATTTTTTTGAGCCCCACAGAACACAATAACAGAATGCTCTCAGAAGGCACTTTCTACTACGAGATTTAAGTTATAATACATTTGCTGGACAAAAGAATGTGGTTGGCATACTCCTTCTTCCTAATGGCCTTTACATTAGTCACACATCCACCTCTCACCAACCCGTCTCGGGGGACAGGGATCTGAATTCTGGATCCAGGTGCCTAAGCCAACCTCCACATGTCACTTCCCTGATATGTTTATTGTCCAAATATGGTATTTTTCTGAAGACTGCTCAATCAGACTGAAGAACTTATATCATTACACTTCAAGTGAAGTTCCTCCCCTCCTGCTGAAATTAAGTAAGACTCCACAACTACCACCAACAGCCACTTTGCCTCGACTACAGGAGAAGGTGCTAAGTTGAAGAGGACGGTGGGATGGCAGAGCAGAGGCAGGGAGGACGCAGGCTGATAGCATCTCTGAGTGGCTTATGTCCCCCCGAGTTCTACTCATGTTATATAATAAGTGCACTTATTGCTCAAAGCAATGGGAATTCAGGTTTATTGTAACCTGCCAGTCAAAGCTGTACGACTTCAAGGTCACTACTTACGTGGAATACAAATACCCACAGAATTGTGCCCCATGTCAACTCTGCCTAGAATGTTAAAGTCAAGACCAGAGCAGGTGCAAGAGACTCATGCAATCTCAATCAAGGTCTTTATAAAATAGGATCACAAATTGGTCTTAAGCTAGAAGACATCCAAGAAGTTCAAGCATCTCTGTGTATATTCCATGTTTCCAAAGCAACAAAAATCCTTGTTCAGGGAAAGCTCTTAAATAGATTAGAGTCTTATTTTACCAGAAACTGGAGCAGCAGTGAGGACCAAAGAGCATGCCAAGATTGGTGTCAGAGATGAGAGTGCGTATGTCCAGTTTGCCACAGAGTGGCCGAAAAGCTGGATACTACTTTATCTAAGTGGTTTATGATACTTCAGACTTTCTCAAGTCTCTTACAGAACCCAATGGAATGTACATCACTAATGTCGTCAGGAAATTATCTCTGACCACAGGTAGATGAAATTCAAGCCAAAATTAAAGTAAATTAATTTACAAAATTAAAGTAAAATTACTTCATGCTCTTAAATCAGGCATGTTCTATAACAACATGAGTGTATAAAAGGATTAATTTTAAGAAGATGCTCACAAGTGCATATACAAGTGCACACACACAATCTTCAATTTAACAAGCATCTATAAATCCTGAGTAAATTTTATCTTAAGAGGATTTTTTTCTCCCTCGTCGTTATAAGTTCCTTGAATTTCAGTCAACTTTACACAGTAACAAAAGGTCTAAAAAACTGCCTTTACGCACTCTTTTATTAAAGTTGAGGGGAGAGTATAATATACTTATGTATGCAGTTGAAGCCAGTCAAATCAATTCTTAGACTCATTAGGGCATGAAGCTGTTGACACAAGGCTGAGTGCAAAGCCTTGACCTTTGCATTTCCGCCATGACCTCAGGGATGAGACCTACACATCTCACCCCAACCTTTACAACTTGAATGATGTCACATCAGGCTGCTGTTTATTAAAGGATCAGTCAGCCCAATGAAAGCTATTTACTTTGCCTGTTATTGTTAATTACTCTCAGTTTTTATTCCAGGGCCTCCATCAAATCTATTCTGCTTCTGTAAAAACAGAATGTACCCTAAATTCTTCAAAGTTGACAGCAAAAATCTGTTAAGGCAAAATGTTTTTAAGTGAAAAGAGTGTTGACTATTAAGGGAGAAAAGTGGCCATCTTTTCTTTTATTAGACATTGGGGCTTTTTAAATGCTTTAGAATATTAAATTAGAGTTTCCAGTGCTTACCTTAAGTTCCACCAAGCAGCCTCAAAACATCTCGTCATTTAAGTGAAACTGGTCTGTGTAAGCATCAGACGTCATTTGCCCTCTGCCCTTAAGATGGATGTCAATCTAAACACAGCTTTAAAGGGAAGCTTTAGCCTTCTTCTTCCATTCTTGAGTCATAATAAGCAACCTTTTTTCCTCAAACTCCATTCTTTACTGAAATCCAGCCTCCAGGGTTTGAATCCAACCAGTGAAAAGGAAAAGGCTATATCAAATTACCCAAAGTACTTACTCAAAGGAGAGAAATGGAAGCATTTGGGGGAGTTGGAGCTATTAAAAACAGTCAGTGGAGAGAAAAAGGCAATTTTCCCCTCTAAGAGTGTGCTAGGGTATTTTATTGTGCTAAATTGCCTTCTTGATGTAAAAGATAGTAAATCTGTTGATACCATTTGTTAGGGTAGTCTTATCTCAACAAAGGGCATGCATTCAGGGTCTAAAGTTTCTGAATCTCGGCAATGTTAAACAGGACTTTAAAATGAACTTTCAATTTGAAATACAGAGTAAATGGGTTCACACAGCACGGATTTTATTGTAGACCAACCCAATTTTCACATTTTCCTCTCCGTAACAAGCAAGTCATTTGTTCTCTACACCCTAATGGAAAGAAAACAAGAGTTTCTTTGTTTGTGTACATTAACTCAATGCTGTGAAAGTCATTCAGTCAAGCTTCACCATACTTTCACCTTTAAACCCTAACCTGACTTGTAACAATATTTGTAGCCTCTAAAATTACACTGGTTGAACCCAGACGGAGTTAATCACCCTTCACTGTCTCAGTGAAAAGTATAATGACCTACCATTTAATGTGAAACCATTAAAATGCTAGAAGGGGCAAGAATTCACATTGCGTGTTTATAAATACCTCACAGACATGAATCCATACATTCAAGCCACCAGGGCGCTTTTCATATGGCACTCGTTTAGAGAACCAGATGGAAAATAATGACTGCTATACACTCAGAGCCAGAAGTGTCTATGCTGCTGTCCTATGTAGTGCACCTTATACTTTCAATACTGACTTCAATTAATTCTAACAAGTTCCATCTGTAACTGAACAAAGAAAACCCAATCAAAGTGGGTAACTAATGACCATCTTTCCTTTCCTTAACTTCTGTTGCTTCCCAACACAGGGCAAACCCATTACCAAGATCATTCATTTCTACCTGCAAGGTATGCTCCAATCCTTCCATCAGAATGGCTCAGGAGCACGGGCCAGGGGGCCTTTCTCATCACCCCTGAGCCTCCGCTCCAGAACTGGTCTGTCACGTCAGCATGCATCATGCAGCTGAAAAGGGGCAACACAGACCCTAGGCCACTTCTCTCCATCTCCCCGGAACATCTCTGGTCAAGCCATCATCAACCCTGCCTGTAGCATTCTCCTAACTGTTCCCTCCGCTTCCCTCCACCTCTGTAATCTATTCTAATCCACAGAATCTTTTGCTTTAAATCAGCTCATGGTACTCTTGTGCTTAATACCACCTAAATTCACTTGAAATAAAAAATCCCTTACAAGTCCCCTTAAGTCTCTAGTTTACAGTAAGAAATGACATGCAGTTAATTAACAGGGTAATACAGGTTGGGCAATAGGACCTAGACATATACAATATGCGTGGAGAATACCAGCAAACCAGGGTGCAGGGAAGCTGCCAAAAGGGGTAGCCTCAACCCAGTCCCAAGTGACAGCTTCCAAATGCAAGGCAGAATCTGAACTCATCAGACCATTTAGGCTTTTTTGTTTTGTTTAATTTTTTATTAAATGTATTGGGGTAACATTGGTTAATAGGATCCTATGAGTTTCAAGTGCCATTTCTATGATACGAGATCTATATATTGCACTGTGTGCCGACCACCCCAAATCAAACCATCTTCTGTTACCATATATTAGACCCCCTGCCCCACCCCGCCAACCACCTGCCCCTTTCCTCTGGCAACTACCATTTTGCTGTCTGTATACATGAGTTTCAATTTTATATCCCACATATGAGTGAAATCATATGGTTCTTAGATTTTTCTGACTGACTTATTTCACAGACCATTTAGTTTTGAGAGAAGCTAGATCTCCAAATTTTTATGTGAAACTTCAATTTTTAAATGTTGCCTAAAAATTTTAAGACAATGTGAAATAAACCATAAACCTCTGCCAATCAGCACAGAAGGTGTTGGGTGATGGCATTTTACAACTCTCTCCCCTCCATCACCATACTTGGCTAAACTGTCCCTTCCATTTCTATAATTCACCAAGCTCCTCCTACCTCAAAACCTTAGCACGTACTTTTCCTGTTTTTTTTTTTGCATTCATTCATATCCCTTAGATCTCAGCTCAAATGTCTCCTCTTCAAACCTTTCCCTAGTTGTTTTGTGGAATGTATATCCTCCCCACAAGACACTACCACATCTCTCTACTTGATATTTCTTAAAGTGTATCATCTTCACAGAAGAGGATTTAACCAGTTCGTGCTGGTAAATTTAATGTGCAAACAATGGCTTTCCTAATGTGGTAATAAAACCCACTTCCAATGAAAATCCATGCAGAATATGCTGAACTGAGCCAGTAAGACACACATATACACTCAGCTCTCAAGATCCAATACTTTATAAAACCATATTGGCAGGCTGACTGGTTATTGTTTGCTTGTTAAATATCTACAACATTTTTTTGCAAGAATAGCAAAAAAATACTGTGTGTACATTTACACATACACAAATATACATATACATATTTATAAGTATACATGCATGTGTATATATGTATAATTTCCATAGAAATGGGTTAACGTACAAGTAGAAATTAAGGTCCCTCAATGTAATTCTACCAGATGGACCCCTCTGATGAGCATCTTCATGCAGATGTAAGACAACGGTTCTCAACTAGAGGTGTTTTTCCCCCCAAAGAGGTTTGGCAAAGTCTGGAGACATTTCTACCTGTCTCAGCTCGGAGGATACTATTGGCATCTGGTCATATAGGCCAAGGAGGCTGCTAAACTTCCTGCAAGACACCAGATAGCCTCTACAAGAAAGAATAATCTGACTCAAAATAGCATTAGTGCCAAGCTGAAGAAACCCTGATGTAGGGTTTTCTCTTCCCCTCACTCCAACTTTGCCAAAAAAGTAACAGCCAACCCACAATTTGTTTGGGGGAAGGTAGGGGATAATTTTAAATTTGTTCCTCAACATCAATGTAACTTTTTAAAATATTGATTGTTTCCTCTGACTGCAAGCACGTAAGTTCCACATAGGCCCAGAATGAAATCTCTGCTGCTGTTTTGGTTTTTATTTCCACCTCGTACAGTGGCTGGTCCTTCCAAAGCCTGTAATAAGTGAATAAATAAAACTAGTAGCAGTGACTTATTATTTTATGCTTCACATTGGCTATGTCTCTAAATGTTGACCCCAATAAATGAGCCACTCGGGCTGAATCACAAGACAGTGCGTTGGGTCCTAGGCATAGACAGATTAGGAAGAAATTCTCCTTGCCCTCAAATTATTCAAAATCGGACAACAGAAACAGCTAAACAAAAAGCCCAACACAATAAAATTCATGTATTCTTACAGTAAAGGCGCGCACAGACTACTACACCGGCACATTGGAGGGCAATGCACCTAGAACTGAAAAACTGGGAGACGGGATACAGGGGGTGTGAGTCCAAAATGTCCTTCTAGACAGGACGCCTGACCTGCCTTGGATGTGTTGAGTGCTATTTAGGCAGAGGGGCAGGAGGAAGGAACAGCACTTTGAAAGATGAGTCTTGAGAATTTGTAAAGAGCAAGAAGTGCAGCATTGCTGGGGAAAGTGGGTGGCTCCTTTGAAAATGAAGGGAGGCACACACATTAGGTGGACACAATTAATGTCTGTCTCAGTACACACTGGGCCAGATTCTTGGTTTCCTTCCCCCTCTGAGATTCTGTGGGCCTACCACTTCTTCATTCAATTACCTCATCACAGACCTGCCCTGAAACATCTTTCTTTATAAGCTGCTTTTGTTTCCAGGAAGTCTTTCTGAACCTACATAGCATGATTACAAATTAACACTTTAATTACAAAATGAGAAAAGCCTGTAATTCCAAAGCGCCAAACCTACCTAAGGTCATACATCAGTGCTCATGCAACCTGGGATTCTCGGGACTACGCCTCTGTCTGAATCATTTCTATGTTTTTAGTGTTTATCCCAGAATAATGTCATGTGGTGATTGATTACTCAGCAAATATCTGTGGAATTAAATTGCAATTTGAATCTACTCCAGACCCATGATTTTTTCTAAATCAACAGTGCATACTAAAATTGCAATGTACTCATCAAACAGTAAACTTGTTCAAAACTGAGGTAAATTCAACTGAAACCGACTCAGAAATGACCATTTCCTTTACTTGTCCCTTCTTCTCTAACTCACTTCTCTGATGTTATGTACAGCCTCACATCGTCATCTGAAGAGCGATAACAACAGAACAGGCAGGAAGAACTTCTTCTATTTCAGGTTTTGCTCCCTGTTTCCCTCTTTACCCTCAAGCACCTCATTGAAGAAACCTCTCTTACCGATAATATTAAGGTTTCTTCCAAAGCTGTATCTCTAAATTATTCTCTTCAAGATGTAATTTTTTTTAGCATTTCAGGAATAGCATTTTCAGGCATTCTAGAATGATCAGCTGGACAACCCTCTGACACCATCAACTCAACCTACCAAAGTGCCAGTCACAGCATTTCCTTTCTGCAGATCAGTCCTCCCTTATGACGACAGACCCCGTTCCCAGGGGCCCATCCCAGCGCCATGTGACATCCTGCTGTTCTGCACATAAGCTATTGATTCTACCTATTAGTCATTCTAACATCCAAAAACTCTTGACCTTTCTTTCGCCCTTTGCTTTGCATTTCCATCTCTACTTCTATTTATTCAGCATTTTCTCCCTTTATTATTTTAGGTGTCTTCTTAGTCTTCTCATTGCCTGCAGTTAGTACCCTGCCCATTCAATCTACCTTCCATGACGGTGGTAGAAAGATCTTTCTAACCCAACTGAGTGAGCAAGTTCTTCCCTACCTAAAAACTTTTCATGGTTTTCCTTTGCCACACAATGAAATTCAGTTTACTTAGTATGAAATAAGAGAACTTTCATATTATGACCACAGGTTTATCTTCATAGGCACCTGATACGCAAGAAATTCCCAATTATTTCTATTTCTCCAGAATCCCATATGATGTTTCCTTCCCTTTGCCTATTCATAGGTTCTTTCTGTTTAGTCTGATGGGCAAACAAGCAGAAGGAAGAATATTCTTCAATACTTAGTTCAATTATTCTTTAAACATCCCCTGACCAGAGCAGAAAATACATTTTTCTTTCTTGCACTTCTGTTACCATATATGTATTTTCATCGTACTCTAATTGTCCAGCTCTCTTCCTCAATGACTGCACCACGTGAATTTGGTGTGCAGGGCCCATAACTAAGTGTGTCTTCATATCACCAAGGTCTATAGATCTCCCACTTGTAGCAGGTACCCCCTCCAAGCTATTTCAAGTGGTAAATATACTGAAGAATAAAAGAAAACTGCACTACTTTATGCCCATTTATTTATGAATGAGTTTGGGTTTGCCTTGAATTTCAGTAAGGAGCCAAGCAATTTAAAACATTTTCTTTTTAATAATTTGAGGTTTTTGAATTCCCTGTAGGTGTTTCTCTACAACCTCAAGTACAGAGCTCATCACAGTAGAGTCCTCAAAGAAATTATTAAACATTCAAATCTCTCTCCTGAGGAATATTCCAAGCAAACCCAAACACTGTGAATTCATTACTATTACACTGTGGAACAAATAATTAATATGAAGGATTATTAAAATATCAGATAACCTGGCCTTGTTTATCCTTTATTTGTGGATTTTTAAATTTTTTCATTAGATACACTTTTTTTAAATGTTCCCTTTGTCCATTTAACAAATATTACTGAGCACCTACTATGTGCTAAGTGTGTGGTAACTATCAGGGGTAATTAGTTCTATAAAACAGACATGGGTCATTCCTCACAGAGATGTGAAAATATTACCATTGGTATTTAGCTAATTATTAATAAAGGAAATGGGAGTAAAGGGAATTAGACACTGAGTTTAATAAACTGGGGAGCATGAGCCTGTTTGCTTTACCAGGAAGCTACAGTGTCCCACCCCAGGGAAATACAGCATTGATCTGCCAAGGGGATTAACACTCCTCTCTTCCCCACCCCCATACCAGATGGCTGAGGCTGCTGGAGGAATTACTGGACTGAAGAGGTTTATCAGTATAACTAGAAGGTGGACCTATCAAAAGCCCATAAAAACTTAGGAAGCTCACTGGCCAATTTAAAAAAAGTTTTCAGTCTTTTCAAAGCCCAAACTAATATTGGGTTGGCCAAAAGTTCATTTGTTTTTTTTTTCTGTAAGTTGGCTCTAGTAGTATTTTTAGCTGTCTTGAACTTCCTTTGAAACAATTTTGTTAGATTGTATTAGAACACCTGTCATACCAGCATACATTTAAAAACACTTATCAAAATTGGTGAATTTTTGTGCAGCCATTTTAATACGGAAGATGAGAGAAAATATGCAACATTTTCAGTGTATAATGCTTTATAATTTCAAGAAAGGTAAAAACGCAATTGAAACGCAGAAAGTTATTTGTGCAGTGTATAAAGAAGATGCTGTGACTGATCAAATGTTTCAAAAGTAGGTTTTGGAGTTTCTTGGTACTATTGGTATTTTGCCCAAATAATTCTTTGCTGTAGGGCTGTCTTATGCATTGGAAGATGTTCAGCAGCATCCCTGGCCTCTGCCCACAAGAAGCCAATAGCAAGAGATAGCCAACATACTCAAAATATCCAAATCAATAAAGCTATTGGTGAAAATGAAAAATGTGTCTTTTATTTTACAGAAAAAGCTAAACAGTCTTTTTGGCCACTCAAATCAAATATAACCCCAGGGAAACAGAGCAGCTCTCAAAGAAGTGCTTGCATGCTCCCTTGCTCGCTCGCTCTCTCTCTCTCTCTCTCTCTCTCTCTCTCTCTCTCTGTCTCTCGCCCCCTCTCACTCGTGACCCATACTTGCCCCATGCATCTGCATGTTCACTCTCCATAGTCACGTGGCCTTGGCAGCCACAGGGCCAATGCATCATGGACTCCACACTCTGAACACTGCAGCACAGCAATGAACTGCAGAGGCAACACGCTCAGCGAGCCAGGTGTTAGACTGGATGGACTGGACTGTAATATGGAGCATAAACTCTGGGCAGTGGCCTTCATTCTGGCCTGACTAAAGACAAGACTGGACCTTTTCCAGGGTGAGACAGACGGAGATGGGACATTGGTAAGTCAGAGAGCACCCCCCTAATTTTACACCATCAATACAGTTTACTATGGAACCCCATCCTCCCATGCGGGTCTCAGGAAATTCTTTACCTCCAGACACCTCAAGAACTCCACTGCCACCAAAAACAAAACTAGTGTAAAAATCAGAATTTAAATAATCATGGAAATGAATGCATACTGAAGCTGAGAATGTGCTTGGCTTAAGACTACACAGTGCCTGTCCTGTAAGAGCATCTGTGAGTAAGGAAGGTGAGGAAGCCCTGTGAGAAGGTGACCGGGAGCATGGGTCAGGCAAGCAGCAGTGCCAACCATACTGAGATTATATATAAATACAGAGGATGTGCCACAGGAAGCCATGAGGGGCAATAAAAACACTGTTCCTTTGGCCACGAAACTATCGTCTCCAACTCTTCCTGCCCTCTTCAAAGTTGTACTGATACCAGTATTACTAATAGTACTTCATTAGCATTAGTGCAAATACTGTGATATTCTGCAGCTTTCCCCAAAAACGTATTAATATGAAGAGATAAAATAAAGTAATATTTATAAGATACATGTGTGTTAAGTTTTGGAAGTAAAAGCAGTACGCACAAATTTGAGCTATTGTGAAATTGAAATGGTGTCTTTACTGAATAATCTAAAAAGTACTGTATTTACAATTTGTGTTATCAATACACATTTGTATCTCCTCTTATTAAACACACAAATATACACACTAGGTCTAAGCAACTTAGCACCGGTTTGAACACTTGAGTTCATTTCCATGTCACCTTTTTGGACTGCAAATTTATACTTATTTAATATTTTTATGATGAAAATGCCTTTTTTCCCATTTTATCTCCAAACTCTTTGAGGGTGTTATTACAAATATCCCCGATTTACAGATGAGACAACTCAGGCTTTAGAAAAACGTGAGTAATATGATCAAGTTCACACAGTTCACAAAGCATAACTATATTTTCTTTCTTTTTTTTTTTTTTTTTGTATTCTTGACACTGCAACATCTAGAGCCTTGCTGATGAAGATTGCTTTTTCCAGGGCTGGCCAATTCCTAGAGATCGGAAACATTCACCCAAGAGCACAGTGTTTAAGTACAAACCAAGCAATCCCAAGTGCATACACTGGCTGTCCACCTCTATCTGGCTCTGACATTCCAGGAGGCAGTATTTCTCTGCCCTAATAACCCCAGGTTTCGGACAACTATGGACCATCCCCAAAGCCCACACCCCACAGAAATTATCAAAATTATCCTTCTCTAAATCTGCATGACTTTCACACCTTGCCTCATGTACTCCTTCCCATAAAAACTACAAGATAGGCTTTGTCCAAGCCTTCCCTCCCTTTTTCTGCCTCCCAACGGACCTGAAGTCTCCCATGGAGCCTCTTACATGGCCCTGCATGACATCCTGTGCCCACCGTTTTCGGAGTCTGTGAATTGCAACGTCTTCCTTCAGGACGGTCATTTCCTCATTGGCATGTCTTACCACGCCTGATTAAAACAAACCCTGGGCACATTTTAAAACAGCTAGTGACAGTGCCAAGGTTAGAGAGCACAGACAGACACAAATAATGTGATAAGCAATTATTTATTAAATGAATGAACTACTTCAAGGGCTGAAATCTTACCCGCCACACTGTTTGATGACACTGAATTTCCCAAAGTCAATGATGCATCTAAAACTTCAGTTCTATGTCAGTGACTCACCTATGTCATTGACTCATCGAAAACTCCAGTTCTTGTACCACACTGTTAATGCTATAATTCGATTTTTGACTCCTTGAAGGAATGACATCAATAGTAGAAGGGGAACTAGACACAGTGTTTCTGGATTTGGGGACCACAGTTAAACATCTGAAGTTTTTAACTAGGGCCTCTCTATCTCCCCTTCGAATATGCTCTCCCAGTTTCGTTCCCATTATTACTCCAGGATCCAAAATAGTCTCCTTCTTCTCCATCCCTCATACTTCCCAATATCTGCCACACTCCCACTTCAAATGAAAATTTCCATACTCAAATGCTAAAGAGCTGAACCACAAGTAAAAGAGGGTCTATAATCTGATTAAAATAATTCACTGTAAATTCCAAATCTCTTAATCCTCTTAGGGACATTAACATTTTTTTTAATTGAAGGGGAAAGCAAGCAACCTGATATAGCTCTAATTGTTGGTATTTTTGTACAGAATAAACAATAATAAATTGTGCTTTGTAGAATAGAAATGGTTATCACATCGGCATGGCAATCTGCCCAGAAATCTGTCTCCAGCCTGTCAAATTAACCCTGAATTTTTTCTTAACAACACTCACACTTCTGATTTAGCTTGCTTTTATTTTTGTTTGTTTTGTTTATTTTAATCTCTGGTAACAGGTCTTAAAGTTTGGAGTCTCTGTGGGGATAATGCTTATTTACGTTTAGGGTTGGTACATCAAGGCCTATACCAAGCAACTAGCATAAAAACTAGTTTCCTTTTCCAAAATCTTGATGAAGACTACCAATCAGCAAAACGATGATAAAAAGTAACATAACAAGTCACAAGTACAAGTTAAATAGACACTAAACATACCAAACATGTTTAAAGCAATTTACATATATTTTGACTTCCACAACAACCCTATGAGGTTTGTACCAAAATTATTTCCATTTTACTGATAAGGAAACAGGAAACTGAGATAACCTACTACAGTGATGTGGATGGTTATCAGTGAGGTCAGATTTCAAACGAAGGTGTTTTAGCTCTGAAACCCATTCCCTTACAATCACTACACTCTGCTACAGCAGATTTTCAACCTTTCTCATCTCACGGCACACATAATCTAATTACTAAAATTCTGCACCACAATAAAAAATTATGATTTTTGCCAATCTGACAAAAAAATTGCTATGACTTTCATTTATTCACACCAGACGGCTATTGTTGTATTGGCTGTTTCATTTTTTTATTTGACAATCGAAGAGAAAAGATGTCAGTGCCCCTGACCAAATAGCAAGTTACTGCATGTTTTTAAAATTCCTGGGGCACACCGGTTGAAAATCACTCCTCTATTGAAAGACATACTGCCTAGAAAAATCTCATAGGTAAATAACCCAGCTCACTGTCTTGTTCTTAGGTTAAAAACTTCAGAATCTAAATTCTAGAAGTGGTCCAAATTCCAACTGTTTCATTCCTGCACTGTACAGATGAGGAAACTGACTCACCACGGCATGGTGAGAAGCAATTGTATATAGTGGAAGTTTCAAAGTCAGAAGCAACCACCATGTCTGAATCCAAGTCATTTTTTCCTCTCATTCTACTCCAGTCAGCCCACAGAAAAATCATAGGGAAACCTATAAAATTCCATGCAAGGGTAGACATTCAAAGTCTTATCTAACCTATTTTGTAGGATCTCATAAATTTAAAAAAAAAAAAACTACTGAGCACACCCATTCATAAATTAATTCCAAATTTGTTGATTTATAACAATTTCTACAAGTTGTTCCAAGGCTTTTGTTTAAAAAGAAAAAGACAGGATGAAGGTTTATGATCTATTTAGCAATTCTGTTTTTTCTTCTTTCCAGTTTTCATTTGTTTCTAAAAGGATAAATTTTTACCTAAGTATAAGACGAAGAAGTGCTAATCCCTCATATAACTACAGTCAAAGCAAAGTAAAGAAATTCATATAATGAATCACTTACTCACAAATGAGCGATGTGCTGACTGCAAAGTCTGAAAGGAGACCTAGGTAAGTAAATGCAACCCAGCATAATTGTGGGCAAGGCCACAGCTTTGTACATATGGTGCTAAAGGAACACATAAGAAGTATATCAGTTCTACGGTAGGTGGCTAGAAGGCGAGGCTAAAGTTTTCTGGAGGAGGAGATACCTGTATTGCTTCATTAGGCCAGACAGGAATTGGGATGAAAAGCAGGGAAGGGAAAAAGAGAAATAAATGGGGCTAGACAGAGCACTCCCAAACAAAAGTAGCATATAGTAAAATGTAGAGCATTTAGTAGCATTTAGGAAAGCCAGAGTGTTAAAAGGGTATATTTGAAATCATAGGCAGGGAACCCTAATTAGGCAGTTATGCAATATAAGCAAATCAATAAGACCAATACACCCAAACACAAACTACTTGATAATGAGGAAATGAATCAGACATAATGTCTCTATGGTTCAAAAAGAACAAAGAGTCTTTACATGGAAGGAAAAGGGAAGAAGAAATAGGCTTATTGTCCCACGGACAATAAATATCAACAAGACATAGGCGCATTAGTTAATATTTCCTCATCACATTCTCTTAAAGGCTGCAGGTGTCAACTATAGAAATAATTTCAAAGTAAACATGGAAATCATGCCGCTCTTTCAAAGGATGAAGAATACATTACTACTGCCAAGCTATTTTGTCTGAACATCAAATAATGCTCATCTTTAAACATGCCTCCTATGGACAATGAAATGTTGGTGATGGTTTCTAGCTTCAAATGAAAAAGCTCTCCTTGCTCAGGGCATATTACTGCTTCTGACCTCTTCCCTTGCCCGTGCCTTGACCTTCTTCCACTCAGATATTATTCCCTGCCTCGTGCCTGTGAGCATCTCATATTATCCGTGAGCTGTGGCTCCAGAATTTAGCATGAAGAGGGCTGCCACTGATAGATGTCTAACATGAGTAATGCTCCTAATGATCCCCAAAGGGACTCTGCCATATTCTTCCAGTAGGATGAGTCTTTCAAAGACAAAACGAAATTCTGTGCTCTTTATAGTGAAAGATAACGAACAGACATCTCTACACATACGTATGTTTTACTCTGATTTAGCAAGAAATGCCAGTTTTGTTTATTTTAAGAGAGTTAACAAAAGTTTCTTCATATACATACTTTGTTCAAGATATATATATATCTCAAGATATATCAAGATATATATATATACATCTCGAACATCTGAGTAAATTATACCACTTCTATGCTGCTTGAAGAACTCCTCCAAATGTTATTTTAAAAACATTTATGAATTATGCACAAGGTTTCCTCACAGCAATGCTAGATTTGCTTTTGAGGACTGTGCATAAATCAATACTTTGTAAAATAAATAATATTTTTCACTGATGAATTATTTCAGAGATGCTTTATTTTCATTTCTGGTTAATATTCAATTGTCAATGATTCCTGACCCTTTAGATTAAGCTTCTCCCTTGATCGGATCTGTCAAATAGCTAATGATCTATAAACAACTAATACAACAAATAAGGGAAACAGGGTTTTACATAAGATCCTGCAATACATAAATTCTTGCAGAAGGTAAAGGCTTCTTTGCAATTCAACCACAGTCCCACTTTTCTTAATTTATATATCTTCAGATTTCCTTAATGTGTTTTCTCAGCCAGTAATTTATCTGCAGCTCAGTGGTGTGCCTCTTAATAGCAATCAGTAAAACTTTAGACTGTCTTTGTTCATTATGTCTCTTCTTATTCAAGAATATATTTATTTATTCAGTTCATCAGGGACTCTTAGCTTATCAAAGGGCTGGTGGTTTTGTTTCCTTTGTTTGTTAGCTTTAGACAAAAGAATCAACATAAACAGTCAAATGATCAGTTTTTGCCTGGCTCAACAAATACAATTTGTAAAATGTAAATAGCTCCCAATAAAAGCAGAGCTTTTGGTTAAATAAATAAGCCATTATCCTACTGTATTATTACTAGTTAAATACAGTAGATGGCCAACCATCGGAAAAGTAAGAGCTTCTAAAATGCTAAAGATACAGGAAGTGAGGAGATACTGATGTATTTAGAGTAGGAATAGGTAGCAACAGAGAGGTCAGTCCTATGTGGCATGGATAGTGTAATATTGCACCCACAAAATGGTGGCCTGTAGGCCACATCTGGTATGATGCCTTATTAGTGTTGTTGTTGTTGTTATTATTATTATTATTATTATTTTAGATTCAATTGTCCTATGTATCAGTTGGAAGATTTTACTTAAAATTATGGAGTTATGCCTTCTCTTGAAAACTCAGAAAGTCAGTCTACACGGGGTCCACCTTTCTCCAGGGCAACATCCACCCAACCATCCCTTAGAGCTACCCCAGAGCCTTCCTTACAGAAGCCCTATACAGGCATCTGGATTCAACCATTATAAAATATTACCAGGGAAGAAAAACAGAATCTCACAAACTCTATTTTCTTTATCTTCCCTGCCAAGAATTATGATTTTAAGGTATTCTAAGATGGTTCAATGGGAAATCGAGGTAGAAAGATAAGCATACTAATACATTTTAAATCTGACCCAGAATAGCATTATAGTCCAGAATACTGAGAGAACTTTAAGACTTATTAGAAGACTAAGAACCAATTAAAAGTTATCTACCTTTTTAATTTAAAAAGAAAGTAAATTTCTCAAACTTCATGTTACACTTTAGGGCACAGACAAAATAAATATTAAAAACAGTAACAACAGAACAACATAACCAAAGAAAATGACGCTTTATAATGTGAGGAAACCTGGAAGAAAATGGGGACTGGGTGTCTAGAGAATAGAAGGTTTAGTAAGAATGTAATACCTGGTTTCAAATATTGAAACAATTTCACATAGAAACTACACTAGGTTTACCATGGCAGCTTTGAAATATAAAATCCAAGGTCTATAGGACAGAAAAGAGTTGATTCTCCACTTAATGAGAAGAAATTTTGTAAAAACTGTAAACAGAATCTCTATACTATGAAACGGTTCCTATTCCCAAAAGCAGTGAGGGAAGAATAAAGACTACCTGTTCTGGGTACTGAGAGAGAGGGTGGCAGCACTGATGAAGTTCATGTTCTAAGGTAACTGTCCCAATGATTCTTTGACAGGGTAAGATCAACACATAGCCCCCTTTTTCCAAAAGTTTGCTTTATGCCACTTCACTTTTATTAAATAATTATATTAGCATCTGTTTTCACTAATCAAAAGAAATTTGAAGAGAATGTTCTCTTTTACGAAGAAAGGCAAAAAGCAGAAGTAGCACCGAGCACCTGTTTTACAGCAAGCTGTCCCTAAAGCACCACTCACTCCGAGCATCAGGTGTGGTCCTGCCAAGCACTTCCCTGGGAAGCTCTTCCCTCAGCATCTCAGAAACCAGCCGTCATACTGTGAACTGAGTCTGGGCATCTGTGCTTCTGTGCTCATTCTAGGAAGATGTCCCTGAGAAACTAAATCACCTTAATCTATCAGTTTCCAAAATGCTATTCTCACTTCTCCCATCATATCAAAACATCTTTCATTCATGTAGTGCCAACAATTCTCTAATGTGATTCAACATGCTATTTTGGGTCCATATCTCCTTTATTTTGTGCATCCACCAATGTCACCCCAATAAATTTAATTTTTTAAAAATTACTTTGTGCATCTGTTAGCCAAGATCTGTCCTGAGATCACTGCTTCTTCCCTTTACACCATCTCAGCTTATGAAAGGTTTCATAGGAACTCTATTTTTGGATAATAGGGGGAAACCGATAATACACACACACAGTATTACACCTAAGTCCATCTATCTATATAACTGCTGTCTATGTCTTCAGAGAAAGTACCCCCAAAAGTCTTAACCTCTTAAAAATAAGGTCATCACATTTACACATATTTTACAAACTTTTGTCCATTTGGTGGAAGCTTTTTATGATCTAACAGAGGAATGCATAGCAGTCACGAATACCTCTAGTAAATTAACCTACATGGCAATCAACCGTTTACCAAATTCCTTAAATACAAAGAACAAGCTTTGTACACATACTTTGTTGCCTTGGAAAATTGATTAAATAAATGAAAAAAATGAATGAATGCAACTATTAAATGTCTTCTAAAATATAACAATGTTGTAAGTGAAAATAGATAATATAACCAGCTATAAAACCTACCTCTTCAAATAGATTGTGTTGGTTTTTCAAATCACCACTTCTGGGCTCATCTCTCAAACACTTCCCCTCGCCTAACAAGACATATGCCTTTCTTCCCCTCAGCACTCTTAGGGAAGGAACCTACTCATTCCAGGAAGATGTCCCTGAGAAAGTAAATCACCTTAATCTATCAGTTTCCAAAATGCTATTCTCACTTCTCCCATCATATCAAAACATCTTTCATTCATGTAGTGCCAACAATTCTCTAATGTGATTCAACATGCTATTTTGGGTCCATATGTACGCAGTCTGTATCTTGTATGAAAAACTCTTACACATTATCAGGTATGTCTGAAACACTCTCTAAAGAGTCTAACAACAAAAGTTGACAGCTTATTAATAATAATTTTTCATTTTTATCAAGATTGATAGTAGATAATTTACTGGCAATAAACTGTAATTAAGATCCACTAATAATAAACAAGTAGCATTATCAAGCACAGATGAATGGTAAAATGCATAGAAGTAAATTTATTGTGAAGTATATTTTAAGACAAAGAGTAAAAGCCTTAGGGCTCAGACCCCAGGTCTCATATAAACAAGGGTTTCGATATGATACCATTTTCATTAGTGGTACCGAGTAAGGAACTGGGAACAGCTTCGGTCTTCCGCTGAGCCTTATGTGAAGTCACAAACCTACAGAAATACAGATGAGAATATAAATGTGCCTTCCATCTGTACATCTGAACACAATATTGAAAGACCAGTGACTGCGTTAAGCTCAGAAACCTATACCTAAGAAATTATAAAACAATCTTATGAGACATAGATTTAAAAAAAGAGTAAGAAAAGCAAAAGAATAACAAATTAAAAACTAACTACCTTACTTCTGAAAGGGTGGGATTACAGCACTTTTTTGATAGCTATTGCAGTCTCTGGCAGGTTTCATTCACAGGGATCACGTTAACCAATTCCACATTCTTTGCTTTCTACAAAACTTGTCATCTGAGAAGAATACACCTTTAAAGGAATGGTAATCACAGATTCTACCCAGGCTGCTGCTTCATATAATTATCTATGGCACCTTATCACTAAGTAAACCATTTATTTTCAAACTCGAAAATCAAAAACTGAACACCAGTTTCTTAGGGAAGTTAGACCCAGTCATACTGTGTTCTGTAAGGGAATTTCTATGCACTTACACAGTTGAGCTATCATAAAACTTACTTGGGTCTTACTATCTCAGCTGTACTCCACAACCTAACAGCACTGAACTCCACTAAACCATATTACGAGGCTGGACTTACATTTCTGTGTTTTATGATGTATAATATCAGGGTATACTTTTTTATTGTGGGTTACCATGTGACACGCATAAGAGAGGAACAGATAATCAGATACACCAGAAAAATATAACACCTAAAAAGGAACTAAAACAGCCTGGCAGCACAAGCTACTTCCCTCACAAAAAAAGCATCTTAGCCTTGTTATCCATACATTTCATACTGTTTTATCCACAATCATTTTCTTTTTTTAAAGATTTTATTTATCTATTTTTAGAGAGACGGGAAGGGAGGGCGAAAGAGAAGGAGAGAAACATCAATGTGTGGTTGCCTCTCACGCACCCGCTAATGGAGACCTGGCCTGCAACCCAGGCATGTGCCCTGACTGGGAATTGAACCAGCGACCCTTTGGTTCACAGCCTGCGCTCAAGCCACTGAGCTACACCAGCCAGGACAATGGTTTTCTTTTAAGGAAACAGTGGAATGTATCTGTATAGTGGTAAAGAGCAAAACTGTGGGATCAGATAAGCTGTTTTCAAATTCTCACCCCACCCAACTAGCTAACTTACTCTAGGCAAGTATTGTAACTGTCCTGGAACAAACTTTCCATGTTGATAAACAAGGGTAATAGCAATGCATGCATTCCTAATGTGGTATTAGATAAGGCATGTTAGCACTTCGCTAGATAGATAGTAAACATGTTCAAAATTTTAGGCTTTGTAATTACTATTGTTAGAGATAGTATTAGTGATTCATAGTCCTTCAGGTTCAGTGGGATTGGGCCTATATTGTATCAGTTCATCATATAATTCATCACCTGGTTTTTCCCCACTCATCACATTAAAATATATGTATTAAATATTATGTATATAAGTTATATTATTCATATTATATATGATACATTTAAGATATGTCTTTATAACCATGTGTTTAAAATATTATGTTAAATATGTCAAATATAAAACGGTGAAAAGATAACTTTGCATATAAGGTTCCAGGAAATGAAGAGCTCCTGGGACTAAATGACCATTAATAGGAAAAGAAGATGAAATAATACTATGAACTTTGTTTCCTGTCTGACCATATTGAATCTAAGTAAAAGCTGCCCTTATGCTGCTTCTATTCTACCCCTAATTCATCAAAATTAATAGCAACTATCTGGTAAGTAAATGTCCATCCTCTCTGCATAGCACCCAAGTAAAGGCTCTGCCTCTCTCATTCTCGTTGTGCATGGTTAGATTTTAACAATATACTACTAAGTTCATTAATTTAAGCAAGTTCTGGTTCCAAACTTAATACCAGGTTGCTAAGACTTTCACCTCTCTTCAAAAATGACAGAGAAAAACAGATGAGTTTATCTTTCACAGCCTGTACAAGCCAGTTTACTTTCCAAGGACAACTTGCTAATTGAATAGTCTGCAGACACTGCAATTACTTCCTAAGCCAGGCAACTAGAGTAGTTTCAAGCTACCCAGAGGTGTATAGTTAACACCTACGAATGTGCTTTAACTCACTTTGTTGTATATATGAGCAAGCATCATTTTAGTGAAGTTTCAGAGTAATAAAACTAGCCTTTAAAATCTAGGTCAAGTAAACAAAATCAGCTTTAGATCTATGAAACTAAAAAGTGCAGACTTATATTTTCTTTGTATAGGAAGAGAATTGCAGGCAGACACTATTAGCCAAACTAAAAGTTAGTTCATCGTTAACGGGGGAAAATAAAATCACATTTTAAAACAGAAAACACAGCCCTGGCCAGGTAGTTCAGTTGGTTAGTGTCATCCCAATACACCAAGGTGGTGGGTTCAAACCCTGGTCAGGGTACATAAAAGAATCAACCAATGAATGCAAAGATAAATGGAACAACAAATTAATGTTTCTCTATCTCTCTCAAATCAATAAATGGTTTAATTTACTTTAAAAAATAGAAAATATAATAGTATGCAGGTTATAACCTGCCATACAATGGCAAATGATCTTGGAACAACACGTTGTGGCTTGATTCGCTTTTTCTTCGGCCCCATTTTCCTTTCAAACTCTACCAGGAATTACGAAGGACATAAAAGGGCCTCAGTCAGGCTAGTGGAGAGAAACTAAAATTGGGTTTTTATTACCCCTTTCCTAACCTCCAAGAATGAGCTTACCAAGTTGAAGTTTTTCCCATAATGGTGCATAAATTATGACCATATATATCATGCTAAAAAAGATTTCATGGTCATATAAACACTTGTTATGCTCATTGAAATGTTAAGTTATATCAAGAGAAAACATAAACCTGAAATGATTTTTAAAGTACTACGTGGCCACACATAACATTTTTTTATTCTTGTTTATTCTATTTCCTCCCATTAAAAGGAGAATCTCCTGGGCAGGGGGGATACCACCTGGGTCTCTATTCTCAAGCAGAACTTCTTCCTAATCATTTTTGGGGAAAGTTCCAAGGATTCCCTGTTCCCTCCATGGCTGACTGTGGACAAGCTGTCCCCTGGTTCTCAGGTTATGTACAAATGAGCTGAACATAGACATAGGTGGCCCACACTTTGAACTTGGTACTTTCTGAAATCCAATCAAGAGCATTTGCCAAAGAGTAACCATAAGCTGCTACTGCTGGAAATGCTTTAAAAAATAGGTTTTCTAGTAAAGACTAACATGACCTAAAAAACTGAGCACCAAAATACCCTGTACTATTAGGACCAGAAGCTTATTACTCCCTATATGCTGCGTACAAATCAATCACTTCACACACAAAGAAATACTGCCACTTAACACAGAACCACACTGCTCTGTTGACATTTGCTTGTATACACTGATGGTGCTTTTACTGCTCATTGAAGTGTCAACCTGGGTGACAGGTATTAAGCCTATGGACTATTAACATCAAACTTGTGATCCAAGAAAGTTTTCTATAGTTGTTTACTTTCTATACACTCTCTCCTAAATAATAAAATAAACTCATTAAATAAACAGATATTCTTTTTCCTGCTCTAAGCCACAGACAGCTGTGAAGGCCACAGAGGCATTTCTCTCCTTCAAAGTAGTCAGAAAGATATGTGCAGTCACGCAGTTCAAAATATTGCTTTATGTGTGGAACAACATTGTCATAAGATGTTTGGAAGCCAAGTAAAATCACAGAAGTAAGGGGATTTGTAGCAGCCTGTTTTGGCTGAAGGAAAATGAGACAGCTCTCCCATGAAGCAAGCAACATGACACCTTCCAGCAGGAGAAATAGCCTTTGGATGTTAAAAAAAGAGAGCGAGAGGAAAAGGCAAAGAAGTGCAGATCAAAGCTATCTCCCTGTACACTACAGATAATCTTTTTTCTTCCTCTCCTTCAACAGCAAGACTAAAGGGAAGGGCTGAAGGTAGTGGGAGAAGGGGAATAGGAAACCATGCTAATCCAGAATTGTAAAGAAAGGAGCTGGCCTTTTGATCTCCACAGGATGGCAACTTTATTGGCTATGCCTAAGCAGTTTCCAACTAGCTGATCAACCAGGTATTAACGCTCAACCCTTCCATGATCAGTAACCATGAAGTGAGTCAGCTGTGAACATCAGTCAAGCAGAAGGCTCATCTACACTAAATGACTGCTAGCCCCTGTCCAACCCAGAGGGGGAAGAACAACCGAGGGGAAATGATTGTCTCTCCCTGATGAGTACCAGTTATTTGCTTTGGAACTCAGAGCAAAATCTTTGCTCAAGTGTGTAAGAATGAGAATGGCATTCAATTTCCAAAATACAACTTGGAACCTCTGCACATCTGCATCACTGTTTTGACTTCTGTTCAGTGTCTGCTTTTAAAAGCATGCCAGAAAATGCAGGTGTAATAAAGTCTGAATATGAATAGGTTGGATGTAATGAATTAATTTTCTTGCCTGGTGATCTAAAAATTTACAGACCAGTTACTTGATAGCAGGAAAAGGAATGCCTCCCTTTCAAATTCTTACATGTTCAAACCATAGTCTTATTTAGGTGGTATTTTTAGACAAGTTTTAATTTTTTTAAAATGATTGAACCGTAAGCTTTCTTATTTGAATGCTTCATTTTTCTCTTAAAACTAGTAAAGTGCATGATAGTTAAGTTTTAAAATCATCTTGGTTCAAATCTGTGCTCGTCCACACCTCTAATTCTCCATGAATACTTTCCACAACCACGAAACAAGGAGAAGGTAGTATTTTACTAAGAATAGCACCTATGTCACAGGGTTTTTATAAACATTAAATGAGATAATGGTGAGTGTTCAGTAAATGACAGTCATATCTTCATAGTAATAGTAGCAGTCATCAAAAAGTTTATTATAGTTCAACACAACTCAAAATCCATCTCATGCCCTGGCTGGTGTAGCTCAGTGGATTAAGCGGGGGCCTGCAAACCAAACAACCGGGGTTCAATTCCCAGTCAGGGCACATGCCTGGGTTGCAGGCCAGTTCCCAGCAGGGGATGCACGAGAGGCAACCAGACATCGATATTTCTCTCCCTCTCCCTTTCCCTTCCCCTCTAAAGATAAATAAATAAAATCTTTTAAAAGTCAATCTCATTATTTTTATCACTTCCTTCTCTTATTTTTATTAGTCTGCTCTAAGCAAAAGTGTTACATATAGATGATAACTACTTAGATTTTACTCCTCTAAAAAATGAAGTAGTCAGTATCCTAAAGTCTTATTAAGTGTATCTTTAAAAAGCTATTCTATGGCCCTGGCTGGGTGGCTCAGTTGGTTGGATTGCTGCTCCCATAAACCAAAAGGTCACTGATGTTGATTCTTGATTCTCTGTCAGGGCACATACCTATAGGTTACAGGGTCGATACTGGGTTGGAGAGAGTACAGGTGGCAACCAATTGATGTTTACCTCTCTTTCTCTCTCTCCCCCACCCCTACCTCTTTCACTCAAATCAATAAACATATCCTTGGGTAAGGAGTGAGAAAAAAACTACAATTCTGAGTTTATTAAAGATTTAAACATTTCAAAATGTTTTTAAAAATGCAAAATGTCTACATTATATAGTTGTTAAATACAGAGCACATATATTGACATAAAATTTTCAGAAATGCGTTTTTCAAAGATGCTTTTCAAACTGTGTGTGGTCAGAGGGTACAGTTGGATTTTGGCAGCTCTACTTCCACTCTACCTCTTCCAATGTTTAAAACCTAGCTAAGTTCAGGACCTATTTCTACTACACTTCTCTAGACTTCTGCTTCTGGTTTCGCCCTTTCCTATTACCACATTCCTTACATTTATTCTGTAGGTGACCACGGGTCTAACTTTAAATTAAAATAACAATTTTGGATTTCCTTATATTTTTCTATAAGAAATCAAGTTTGCAAGGCTTAAAATAAAATACTTTTATTTTAAGAATCAAGCATTTTTAAAGGAGCCAGAAATTAGCATAAGCATCATCTTAGCATCTTTGGTGAACACAGAAGATGACACATGAAGACTCAACTATTGATGATCTCCAATGATAAACTGTTACTGTTTCTTCGCAATTTTATTCTGGTTGCCCACCACTGTAAATTATAGATATCTACTTGATGTAAGCCAAATAAATACACAAACAACTATCATTGCAGGTCTGAAATTTATCATTCTGTACCACTTTAATCCACACAAGAATATTTCAAAGACTAAGGAAAAATTTTAGGTAAACTTTTTGTTCTAAAACATTATAATCATAAATATATTATGTGTCAGAGGGCCCACTACCAAGAAATAAGTACATTTTCAATGATGCCACAGTATTCAGGTAACTATATTTAAAAGCCAGAAAGTTTATAAAGAAATTAATAAGAACTTATGAGAATTACCAAAGAATCTTGCCAGAGAGGTAGAGAGGAAGGAGGGAGAGAGGAAGAAAGGAAGTGGGAAAGTAAGAAAGACCAGACCCACGTTAAGTGGCTCCCATTATGAAACTTTTCTAAAAAATGTTTCTCTTCAAAAGACAAAGAAAAGTGAAAAAGGGAAGAGGGAAAGTGAAAAAAAAAAGAAGGAAAAAAAGATACATGAATTAACGTCCACTTTATTCGAAATTCAGATCTCACTCTAAATTTGAATTGAAAATCAATCACTTTTTCACTTAGAAGCAAGTTTGAGCAACTGTGAGAAGAGGAAGTCTAGGAAGGAATCTCTTCCTGAGAGAAAATGCAGAATTTTTTCCAGTGCTACCCACTGTGCTCCCTTCACCCAAAGTCTAGCTATCCATAGAAAAGAACTCAGATATACAGACTTACTAAAGAAATTCATCTTAAAAATGAATTTCCAAAGAAACACCAATTTTTTCTTCAAAATTTTAGTTTTCTAGAAAAAAACATTATATATTATAGTATTAGGTTACTAAATAAAAGGCTACACAAAGCAAACACATACTCTTAAACACAGTATTTGATGTTAAGTATTACATCAACACATCAAAATGAAGTTTATAATATGTTTGAAGAAGACTGCAGGACTTTGTAAAGTTGGCAGCCATGTTAAAAAGAAAAAGAAGAAAGAAAAAATAACTGACAACCAATAGATGCTTTTACAGGTTAAATCTTGTTGAAGGTACCTTACCCCCAGTGCACTTTGATTTATGTAAGCTCACCACATTTCTCTTAAATACACTCCATTAACAAGTGATAGACTGTGATCTTATGCTGGAGGCTATACATGAAACACAGTCTGTCAAGAACTTCATTCATTCCCTGACCAGGTGTCTTGAGCACACCCAACTCTACTTAACCAAGTTCTGTGAAGTTTTATTCAAGTCAATAGTGTAGCTTTAGAATAGCACGCTGCCATGAAATCATCCCAGCAGCCCAGTAATTTGACTGGCCTCAGGTTCACATTCACAGCACGAGTGAAAGTCATCAGAAGAATTATTGAGAGCTTCAGGTTAAATATGAGAGAGCACTTCACAATGACACTTCTGACCTGAAACCTGGCCAAAAAGATAGATAAGCACACCTACAGGAAAAATGTAGGTTTATTCAAAATCATCAGTGGCTTACCTGGAGCATTAAATTAGAAAAGCAAAGCCAGAAATCAGTTTAGGTCTAAGACTTAAATGACAAATCTCAAGATACTAACTGCTAATCAAATTACTAAATCTGAAAGGGCAGTACACCTCCGCCTCCCCCGCCCTCAGATATCTCCAAGTGAAGACAGAAAGTGCACACTGAAGCAACCAGCTCTCAGTGATACCCTCCCAATTAGTGTGACCCTATCTTTAATCTACAGCGATGATAAAATGTCCCAACACATACAAACTCAGCTTAAACAGTGACTAATGACCATTAATCCCCCTATCTTCAGTAATCTGCCCCTCCAGTCATTTATCACACTGACACTTCACTTTACACACGTGAATAAACTTTAACAGAGAAGGTGAATCAACAAAAATCTCAAAGGTATCTGAAGCTGTAAATTAAACTTAGGGGAGACACAGTAAAGAGGAACAAATAGAGGGATCAGATCTTAATGTTTCTGATTTGCACCCATGGCCAGGCGTGGGGAGGTTGGGGAACTAACTATTCAATCACTTGGATGTGCAAATGAAGAAAAAAAGGACATTAGAAAAAGGAGAAGCTGGAGGTTAAGAAGAGGTGGCCTCAAGAGTTATGTAAATCTATTGATCCATCCACTGGAACACAGATCAGACATCCACCGCGGGAACTTCAGTTTTCCATTTTCCTCAAAGGAATAACAATTGAACGAATTTCTTATCTAGTTACTTCACAAATGTTCTTCTTAAACCAGGAGCATATTTCCTGGGCTGAAATTACTTTAAAGGTTTATTTGCTATCATTTACCTGATGTGCATTTTTCTTTTCCATATTTCATTATGACGTAAAATCCTTGGTCAAAGCTAACCCAAAGCCATGAGCCACAAAATGCTCAAACCCACCTTATAAAGCTGTTTCATAATCATGCGGATTGAGTGACTTCAACCTATGGGCCCTGATGCAACTTGAAGCTCAGTATTCCACTATAAAAAAATTCCCTGAGGTGCAGAGTGTGTGTGTGTGTGTGTGTGTGTGTGTGTGTGTGTGTGTGTGTGTGTGTGTGTGTTTTATAGCCTGAAATTGGATCCTTGATTGAAACCAGAATCTACCAAAAGGAAAGAAAGAAAAGTTGAGTAGTGGCCCTGTTCACCCACAGTAAAAGTTTCTTGGGGAGTGTACAAAAACTATTCGTAAGTGTGGATACAGTGTATACTTCTCTGTCAGAAGGATCCCATTGCAGCATCCTTCCAACACTTCATGTGGAGAGTTTCATGCTATTTAATTAATCCCCCAAATCCTAAATTCAACCTTCTGTTTTCCCATGCCCATGAAAATTCCCAGGCAACTAACTGTTCCCTTTCAGATACTTACAAACTCCTGTTTTCCTTCTAAACCCAGCCAGGCAGAGTAGCTAGTTTATATCCTACCGTAAGAAGGAGTTATTTCCTGAAGTTTCTACAGAATCGAATTTAATTACAGACTTTGGTTACATAAAACAACTACTAATAACCCCTTGTGCTCGGAAGAGGAGGGGCGAATTGGAGGACCAGGTTCAGGAATCCAGGCGGGTGTCTGTCTGGGCCACAAGATCCCCGGGCGCACACCTCCCTCCCCAAAGGACGCAGCCCAGGGATGAAACTCACTTCGGCTCATCGTGGGGGCCCTTTGCTCACCACCAACCGCTGCCTCCGCTCCGACCTACGTTTGCCAAGAGTGATCTGGGCGTGCCCTGAACTTGGCAAAAGGCCGAGGACAGCGATCAGGATAGGGGCGGTCTTGGGGGATAGGGAGAAAAGGACGACCCAAGGTACGAACTAGAAACCATTTGGCCTGAAACTCCTTCAGGGGCCGGCCCCTCCGACCTTAGAAGGCAGAGGTCGACAAAATGCAGTTCGGGGTTTGATTTGAGAAGTGGAGAAGGGACGGATGCAGGGTGAAGAAAGAAGACGCGAGGTTACCTGAACAGAGACATATTAATCCAAAGAGGTAAAAGTGTGCAGGCTCCGCGATCATTGTCCTCGGGTGGATCCTGCATACAGTCTCATGCCAAGAGGGTGTAGAAGTGGGGTCCCCAAATTTATGAATCCACACCACACACACTACACACAAAGGCTTAATATAAGCAACGTGGGTCAATCCGCCAGGAGTTTTCAGAGTAAATTACTTGTAGACCTTTCCGGACGCTTGTCAGTGTCTCAGCGCACTTTGAAGGCTAAGAATCCCAAGGTTTGCCTTCTCTGGTTCCAGCGTTTCCGAGGAAGCTTAGCCACTTCCAAGGACCATCCAAAGCAAACAACAAAGAGCCGAAGCAGAAGAGCAGTTGTGCGGTTTCCTGCCTCCACCGTCTTTCGGAGCTTCCCGGCGTGCGCCCCCAAACTGTGCGCCTAGCGCCGCGGCGAGGGCAGCCGCGGAGGCAGCAAAGTTGGGGTGTAAGAACGAATCGGAGGCCAAAAAGTGCTTCTCGGTCTCCAGGAGCGCCCAGTCAACAGCTGGCAACTCGCGGCGAAGGCAGGCTAGGCAAGGGCGGCAGCTCAGGAGGACGGGCACCGGGTGCTGGGGGTGTGCCTGGGTGACTCCGCGCGCTGGGAGCGAACGAGGGGGCGGTGCGGCGACAGCGGCTGCCTGGGCGGGCCCTTGTTCCCATCACTTGGGTGATACAGAGGGCACTAGAGACCGCAGCAGCAGCAGGTCAGCGGACACACGCAAACCTCCCCCGCGCCTCCAGTCCAGCGCGGTGCTCACCATAGCCCCCAGCCCCTCGCCCCTAGGGGCACGCGTCCAAGGCACCCCGAACGCTTCGAGGCTAGGACGCTGGAGTGCAAACTTTCTGAGGGTGGCTCCCTGAAGCCTGGCTCGTGGAAGTTGCAGGCAGGCAGCTCCCGAACCTCCCCGGGGTGGCGGAGTGGGGCGAAGAGGATGCTGCTGCGGGTGGGAGCTACAGCCTCCGCGGCACACCCGAGATCCGACGGGTTCAGCAGCGTCTGAAGTTTCTGCTCTCACGCCGCCTCTTTGCTGGCTCAATTGCTTGTGGGTTTTCCCCACCGTCCCCGAGGCTCCCAGTTTCCTCCCTCTCCTCCCCAACCCGGGAATACTTAAAGGGGCCGCGCAGTAGTTTCCATGATTCACTCTACCCTGTCTAGCAAGTTCTGGTCATTAATATTTCCATACACACTCCAGAGATGCCCGACTGCGCCCTCAGGTGAGAATCAAACTGCTCGGGATTCAGAAATCCAAGCGAATGGGAACTTGCCTTGTTTCTTTCGCCACCCCTAGCTCCCCTGCACCTTTTTCCAAATGGAACCTCCCAGCCAAAGACTTCAAAAATCCTCCTGGTCCAGCTTAACCTTTTCTTTACCGTTTCCAGGAGTTGGAATAAACTCTCAAATAAGTCTACCCTTGCTCACCCTTCCCCATTCCCATTTTTTTAAGTCAAATTTAGGCAAACAAGCCTAGGGGAGGAGGTCGAGAGATGATTATCTAGAACAGTGATTTCTAACCAGTGTGCCACAAGAAATTTTAAATCATGCAATACCTGACAATTTATTCAGAGGCACTGACCTCTTTTCTTTTAGATTGCAAATAAAAAATTGACAACAACCAACACAACAGCAGCAAAATTATACCTATTTTTTTGTCAGATGGGCAAAAAATATACTTTTTGGTGTTCTGCAGAATTTTAGTAATTAGTTTATGTGTGCCACGAGATGGAAAAGGTTGAAAACAGCTGATCTAGACTATATCTAGATAATAAATAGGCACTCTATTACAATAATCATTTTCTTTTAAATTGTAGTTGTTGAAGTTCATGTTGCTGGCTAATTTCAAGGCACATGGTGGGCTAAAGGGTCTTTTCCTCTGGTCTCACTGGGAGCGTTTCCTTCAACTTCAGTGACTAGGTGTTGTTAACATTAGAATGTTAACAATGGGGAATGAATTAAGAGAGCCAAATGCAAAAAGCATCCTTGACTACCCCAGAATTCAGCATCTCAAAACTAAAGGGGCTTTGACATGGTATACACCGGCCCTGGAATCCCAACCTACCAATTAGCTCTGTTACCACGCCGAATCTTAGTTTTCTCTTCTGAGAAATAGGGATTCTTGAAACATTAACAAGTATGAACAAATCATACGGAAAGCAAAATAAACCTAGCACATCTGATGGGCATTCTTGCATGTATTCATTTTACTTTCCTGCTATTAAATAAGACACTATGTAAAACACCTGAGACACAATGTGTACAGTAAATAGCAAATATCGGTATTGACAACTATTCTACCTTCCAATAAATCATCTACCAAGTTATGTACAACAGCTCCAAAAGTGTGATGTGGTTTCTGCAGGGTATACCAGGACCTGCTTACCCTAGCTGCGTCTGGAGAGAGATTCACGGTAGATAGCAAGGTGGGGGTGGATTGCTCTTTTCTATGTACTGGTACACTTGACTTTTAAAAAATTTAACACATGCCTTACCTAACAAAAGATAAATTTTCAAAGCATAGTGTACATTCATTTGGTTGCTGCTGGCACAACTAATGGACTTTGAAACAGAATTTTGGAGGAAAAAAAATCTGGTTAACGATATCTATCTCTGAAAGTGAAGGATAGTTTAATCCTGAGAAAGCTGACTGAAAATTCAGTAAACATGCTAGAGATAAGACATCAAAGACTCCAACCATAATCTTTCCAGCAATAGAAAATAAGAATGTGTAGTAAATGCTGGAAAACATCCATCGGTTTGGTCTTCGTGAGAGGGTATTTAGTGAGAAACATGGACTGGTGTATCTTTTTGTCTTGGGATAAAATGTGCCTTTAAGATAAGCTTACCTAGTAGTAGGAAATAAAGGAGCTAAAGCATGGTACTTGACAGAGAGAGAAAATCCTTCAAATACTTCTATTATCTGAGTGCATTTAAAATAAAGATTTTGAACTTTCACTTAGTAAAAGATGTATATTTTAAAATATAAAGTAGAATATCTGGAAAGATCCCTATTACATTGTAATCCAAAGAGGATGTATCTCCTGATCTGAGAAGTTGGCGAAGATTTCTCAAGCTCTCCAGCTCATGTATGCTGATCCTTTCTTCTTCCCCTACCTCATTCAAAGTACTTTCCTTGTCAATTAAATCAGTAAAGGTGGCATCTGAAGACATTTGTGTTCAGAAGGCATTAGGGATCTATATTAAGTAAAACTCAATGTACCTGAAAACTCGTGACTCACTCACTCTTATGCATGCAAACAGACATTTAATAAACATCATCTGTTTGCAATAAACGGTGAAGGGCTCTGTAGGGGCAAGATGCAAACAGAAACCCATTCACTAGGCCCTCAGAGCTCGTACTATAAGAAGCTACATGACCCCAAAGTGGAACCTATCTGAAGAAGTAACAACGAAGCGGCGCTGGGGTTAAATGGTGGTTCAGTACATTCCTGGAGACGGATGCACTGTAGCAACTTTTCCGTTTTTCCTACTGAACATTAAATTACCTAGGAGAATATGTGAAATGCTCAATGTGTCTGTATGCGCACATGTGCAAATGTGAGTGTGCATAGGCAAGGTGTTCAGGTGTCCAGACTGGTGGGTTGGGAGACAAAGAGCAAGGTGAGGAGAAGATGACTTAATTTGCTCTCAGAAACCCTATTCTGATCACTATGGTATACACAAGTCATCATTGGATTCTAAAGTTTCATTTAGAGGATCCTCATCTCATTTGGAGCTGATGAAACTCAGGACCCCTAAAATGTCTCCTTGAGAATTTTCAGGAAACCTGAAAATGATACACGCTAGTAGTCCTGTGAATACGGGCTTCTCTGAAAGTCAAACTCCTGGAGCAGCAATGATCCCGTGGGTGGGTCGAATCTGATTTTATCTTTCATGGGGTCATCTACAGGCACTCAGGAAATAACAAAACTCCCAGAGTCTCTTCAGGGATTCCAGCTATCACTTAAGCAGACTAGAAGGAACAGAGGAGAGTTCCTGAGGAAACTACAAACCAGAACATTTCTCTCTCTTTCTCCCTTAGGAATGAGCCCTAGACTCAGAGGGAGCCTGGGAGGAAGCCCACAATCCCAGGCAATCTGCGGAGAAGATTGTCTTCTCCAGCACGCCATCCCTTAGGGGGCAACAGCCAGCTTAGCAATTGCTACGTGAAATCGCGGCATAATCTGTGTCACTTTTGGTTTCTAGATTAAGTAACTGGGTGGAATATAGGAATATTTTAATATTTGAATATTTTTTCTCAGTTTGGATACACAAGAAAAGGCATTTCAGAAAGTAATCCAGAGTAACCCTAATGAAAGGAAAATAAACTCTCATCGGTTGGAACATCTATTGTGTTTTCAAGAGCTGTGTCGCTTTAGTAGATATTACTCAGTCTATGCCATGCTGATGCTGTAGTAATATCACTAAACCCCTACTCTTAATAATCAAGATTTTCAGGTTTCCTTACTAAACTTCATATGGTAGTTACCTGGGGAAACACTACTTTTTGTCCAAATGAGCAACACAGTATCATCGACACTAGCTGCCACGTGTGACAGCAGCAAGCCACACGTATGGCAGGGGATCGATTTTTACATGTGGTAGGAGTTTAAGGAAGAAGGAACTAAGGTAGGGTTAGAGCAGTAAAATAAAAATGAAAGAAAAGAATGCTAAGTAGGATTTCCAAATATGTGTAACTTTATTCCCATTCATGAAAGAGAATAAAGTTTGCCCTGGCACTTTCTTTGAAATGTAACTAAGGCCCATTTTAATAGCACTGCTTTTGTTTGTTTCCTTGTCTGCCTTTTAGACTGGGTAATTGTGTGCCTCAAACCAGGAACCAGAGAGAGAGGACATTTCATGGGCTGTCTTCACTTACTAAAGATACAAGGCGCTGTCACCTGAGCCCATGTTTTTAATGCAGGGAGAGGATGGGATAGAATCCCATTGACCTCACCTAATCATGTGCTCCGTTCTCACAAGCAGTCTCTAAGGCTCACTAAACAATATGAACTATGATACACTCAAGGTTGCTGTGGAATTACTGGGACTCTGCTTGGTTTTCAGTATTTCAGCATCTTGGGGACATTGCAGATGTTCTAAAACTAGCTGCCAGATTGCAAAGTCCTTCTGACAGAGCCTGGCTTCTTAAGCATTAGTAAAAGAGTCTCACTAGAATTTACTCCTTTAAGGTTACCGGGGTTTGGTGAGATATGGAAAGGTCACCAGAAAGTAACAGTAATTGAAGGTGCTGTTTGGGACCCTTCACAAACGTCCGATGGAACTCACCATGAACTCACCATGATCCTCTGAGGTGGTACTGTTTTCTAAATTTAGAGATGAGGTTGAGACGATACATTGTATCACAAAGTTTAGATGTCCGGAAGCCATGGATCTCATATTTGAATCCAGCTTGTTTGGAACCAAAGCATAAGCAGGGTGGGGAGGGAAAAGTTCCATGGTAGGACAGGCTTGGGATACGTCGGATTCGACACATTTAGGGATTTCCCAAAGACCTGAATATGCAAATGAGCATTGTCAGTCCCCAGGGGAAGATTATTTTGAGAAATCCTTTTGCTTTAGTCAATGTTGCGTATTTGATACCATGCTACTACAATAGTAATATCTCCAATCATCCACACCTGAGACTAAGATCTTCAGCTTTCCCTCACTAAACTCCGTATGGTACTTCCTTGGGAGACAATTTATTTGTCTTGAGCTAGTTAATGTTGTATTTCTTGCTAAGAAAGACTGTAAATTGCAGTGACTACATTTCTGGCTTTTCTTCATAGAATAGCTAGAGGGATCCCGTCGAAACCTAAGTCAGACCATTGTCTATACTCTGCTCACAACCCTCCAAGAGTTTCCCATCTTTCTTAGAGCAAGAACTACTCTTCCCAGAAGTCAGCAAGGCCACATATGAGCTGGCCTTTGTTCACATCCTTTCCAATAGCATCTCCTCTTTCATTACCTGCCTTTGCTCATGTTGCTTCAACACAACTACCCATATGCTGTTCCTAGAATAGTATCAGGCGGCCTCAGAGATTTTGTACTTTGTCAGGCTGTAATATTTATCCCCGTACAACTGCAAACCTACTCTCTTTCTTCTCTCAAGTTTTAGTAAGATCAAACCTCACAGACTTGTTTTCTCACAACCAACTTAAAAATTGCATCCTTACACAATACTGCCCATATCTCTTTCATGCTTTGTTTTTGTTTTTTTCCCCAAATCACTTATTCACCTAAGGTATTAACTATTTTTTTAAGTTTTTTTTATTGACTGCCCTCCATTTCTTTTAGAATGTTGTATAAATCAGGGATTCTTGAGTTTTTATTCACTCTTATATTCCCAGCATCCAAAACAGTGTCTGGTACAGAGTAGGCATTCAAATGCTTGTTGAATGAATTTAAAAAACTGAATCATTTCATTGTCTATTAATATATCTATCATTAACAATGTTTCTTTAATGAGCCCTGGCTAGTGTGGCTCAGTGGATTGAGTGCCAGCCTGCAAAGCAAAGGGTCACTGGTTCAATTCCCAGTCAGGGCCCATGCCTGGGTTGTGGGCCAGGTCCCCAGTAGGAGGCATGCAAGAGGCAACCACACGTCGATGTTTCTCTCTCTCTCTCCCTCCCAGATTTTATTAACTAAAGATAAATAAATAAAATCTTTAAAAATGTTTCTTTATTGAACCTATTTCTATAATTCTAAAGTGTATGTTCTGCAATATATAGTTCAATCATTTTATCTACTTTAACTAACAGAGAACTAATAGTCAATGTCACAAATATACTTCAATAATTCGAAAGCCAAGTTTCTGACTAGGAGCACATGTTTATTTGGGTCAAGTTATTTGGGAGCAAAAAGGTAGGAACCTAAGTTTAAAGTACATAGAGTTCAAACTAGAAGCAATTTTCAAGATGAACTTTTCATAAGTGAGAAACCTGAAGTCTAAACACCCTGACTTTCCCCAGGACACAACTTTTGTTGGTTTCACTCAAAACTAGACTGTAGTCCTCTAAATTCCTAGAGATTTCTTTCTGCTAAAGCAGGTTAATCAGTAATTCTCGGTCAAGATTCTGTACCTCTAAAATAGTTTCAGCATTAAATATGATGCAGTATAACACATTATATTATTACTATATTATGTAGTGAGTTTTACATATTTCTAACTTCAGTAATATAAGAATCTTGTTTTTTTCCTCTCTCCAGTTCTTAATAGAGTAAATAATAACAACTGACATTTACGTAGCCTTATATGCTAGAGGTACACTGTTCTAAGTATTTTATGTATTCTAACTCATTTAAATCCTCAGAAACACATTATGAGACCAGTTACTGTATTATTCCATTTTACATATGAGGAGATGGAGGACATTCAGCTACTAGGAGGCTGAACACAGATTTGAACCTTGACTATGTGGATCTGACCCCTACATCAGACTTCGAGGTACAGATCAGAGTTGTGGATTAAAGCAATGTCATTCTTACAGATTCGATTCCAGCTAGAGAAACCTATTGATGTGTAAGGTTTCTTTTGTCATTTAAAGATCTTCTATTTGGGGACTCAGTATAAGAAAATGACTGCATCTGTAGTTTTTCTTCCATATGGAATTTATGTGTTTAAAACTTTTTTACTTTATGTCCAAAATATTTGAAGGGGTTTTATGTTTCTCTTAATGCTGATGAGAAGGCCTGGAAAAGTACATACTGCAAGTGTGTTCAGACATTCAGAATTCACTGGAAAACATAACGATATATGTGTGTATATATTTAATCCCACCATAGAATTTTGCTGTCTTTTGGTTTCTTCCCTCTAGTTATATCTGGAACCAAGTATATACTATCTTAATTGTAAATTAAAGTTGTCTTAAATTGAGATCATATTTAACATCTGCACAGCTGAACGCCATACTCTACAGGCTTATAATGTGAACACGAACTATTTTATAGTTTACATTATGGTTAATACTACAGATGTGTTTTTACAAAACTGTTTAATATTTCTGGTTTTTAATTGCTTTTAAAAGACCCTTTCAAGAAATATTTAGAGGATTGAGAAATGTATGTTGGTATTTATGCCTAATTTTGTATATTTATTATGTTTAGTCCCACCTGCTGCCTTGTTTACTCTGAATAATATTGTATGCAGGTCTAATAGTTATTTTAATCAGTTTTTAAAAAGTAGTATGCTAATTTGAAAAACATTTTGAAATTCTATGGGAGTTTCCTATTTAGAGAGTATATTCTGGGTCAGTAAATTAAAAAGTAGACCTAAATATTTATTGTTTTAGTAACTTTGGTGAAAGAATATTCAACTTTATTATAAATGATAAGGATAGTAACATTACTAATAGAGAATTTATTAAATTATTATATATCATATTGAACACTTATTTATTTTATAGCCTATTAATGTATTTCTCCCTCTGGCTTATGGGAAAATGACTTCAACATTTGAAAAGCTAAATTGGGGCTTTGGGGTTTAATAGCTTCCTGGTATGGTTGAGGAAGGACTCTAAATATGGAGGTGCTCTTTCTTGCAGATAACTACTGAATCCATATCAACAACTGTCACTGAGAAACAAACTGCTGTTGAAAACTGACATGGCAAATGTACTGTCTTAACAAGGATAATTATATATTTTCCCAAGAGTTTAATCACTTCCTCTTTAGCATCCTGGCTGCATTCCAAAAGAAATCATCCAGTTCCATTCTTTTAGCTAAAAGTCTTTGTTGATTTGATCTAATCTCATCTTCTCAATTTCCTATCACTATACACTACTTTAAAGCTGCTTTATTACACCTAGGAGGTAGTATTTCACTGGCACAGTAGTATCGTGTTGCATTTACGTGTCATATGAGTGTCTTTGAAACAAAACAGATGTTTGCTGAAGACAGTAAAACAGCGATAAAAATATCATAAAAATTATTCTAGTTATCCAAAGATATCTAAACATTACTTTTTATTTATAATGTTTGAATTACAAAGTAAAAATTGTTTTATAAATTTAACACATCAATGTTTCACCACAATTATTCTCAGGATACATCCTGAAAGCAATATGGTTTATATCACTATATTCAGAAGCTAATTGATTCTAATGAAATTTTACTTTTCTCTTCAAAATACAGGAGTGGTATTTATTTTTAGTGGTATTTAATTTAGTGGTATTTATTTTTAGTGGTATTTATTTTTAGAAAATTTGGAAAACACAAAACTAAAAAGTACAGAAAGTTACAGTAATTTGCTCTTTTATAACATGCTATCAGCACGTTATTGTACATCTTTTTCTTCTCTGCTTTTTCTCTCTGCTGTGTAGCCACGACTTTTCTTCTTACAGCATAGAATAACACTCTGAAAACTGCTGCATACCTTACATTTTCACTCAACAATACGCTATAAAATATGTTCCATGTCTTAATATTCTTAACAGCATCATTAAAGAGTGAACTAGAATTTCATCACTTGATTGTACTAAAATATATATAATCTCTGATTGTTAAGTAGTTGTTATTATTTCCAATTGCCACTAGGTTGCACAGAGTCTGATTTTATAAAAATCATATTAGTATATTATCTTGCCAATACATTTTTAGTAAATTTTATTTTAATCACAGATATTCTGGTGAAGCAATAAAATATCCCACAATTTAAGTTACTAGATTATTTGGGATTGCTATGCAGATTGTTTGTTCAAATGATCTTAGAACCAACATATGCAAAAGTTAAAATTCACAGACAAAAATGAAGACCTATTAGATAATTTTTAACACCTAAATGTTTCACTTTGGTTTTCAATGGGGTTATTATTTGTTTGTTCAAGGGGAGGGCCTGTCTTTTGTTTTTATTACAGCTGATTAATAAATGAGAATGTTTGTATTTCACAAGTATGTTAGAATTTCACAGGTCTTGTATTTCACACCTAAAAGTAAATATTTTTCTTTCAGTAAAGGCAAGAAATCAGGACATAAGGCTTTTCCTAAAGAATTACCTTTGGAAAAAAGTATAAACTTAAGCACAGTTCATTATTCTGCTAATTGTTCTTTTCGGCTTGGAGCATATATTGTTTAGCATTTGGTTATCATAATTATTGACAGTGACTGTAATGGGACCATCCATGAATACACTAGTGTAATTAGAAATCATCTTAGATACATTATGTACATCCTGGTTTATCCAAATAATATTTTGGTTAACATCACCTATTTCTTTCTCTCCCTCTAAATTCCACATGTGGCTTATTGTGCAATAAGAATTTGAAAAATTTAATTATCCTCCCATCATTGGTGAAATATGAACAATAAAGTTAGAAAATTCACAGAAACGGAATCAATTATTTGTTCTTTTACATATTATTTATGTATTTTTAGAGAGAGAGGAAGAGAGGGAGAGAAACATCTATGTGTGAGAGATACATCAACCAGTTTCCTCTTGAAGAGTGCCTGACTGGGGACCTGGCCCACAACCCAGGCATGTGCCCTGCCTGGGAATCAAACCGGCAACCTTTTGGTTCATTGGTTGACATTCAATCCACTGAGCCAGGACAAGGGCATCAATTCTTTTATTAGATGCTTGCAGGAGTGTCCAACCCGTGGCCCAGGATGGTTATGAATGCGGCCCAACACAAAATCATAAATATACTTAAAACCTTTTTCTTGCTCATCAGTTTTTGTTAGTGTTTGTATATTTAATGTGTGGCTCAAGACAACCCTCTTTTCTCCAGTGTGGCCCAGAGATGCCACAGGGTTGGCCACCCCTGCTTTGAGACTGAGGACATAACATTTCGTGAGGGCAATAATTTTATTATTTTAAGAACATTAGATCTTTATTCTGGAAAGTCCATCTGTTTCAAATCATTGTAAATTTTTGTTAATTCTGTTCCATTCACAGAGAAATGTACCGAACACATGAGGAAGTCTAATTAATGAACAAATTATCCACTATAGTCAACTTTTCTGATCTGGTCACTTTAATGTTGCACAAAAACATAAGAAATAATTTAAAAGGTGATAATGAACAGAGAGATATTTCTTTAGACATGTTTATACATCCTAGGGCATCATTAAATGCATTTTCCATATGAAACGATGCTATTAAAGGACAAGAACACAGACTGAAAATTTTGCTTTTAGCCCAGACTTCCTCTGTGTAACTCCTACTTGTCATTTAAGACTGAAAAGAAAGTGTTTCAGGAAAGTCTTCCCAGATCTGCCATTTCCCACCTTTCCCAGTAGTATCTGTGAAATGTTCTCAGAGAAACTTCCACTATTTCTCCATAGCACTGATCACAAACAATTGCTGTGAAAATACATCTTTTAAGCTTGCTTCTTCTACAGATCTAGTAAACTCAGGGGTGATAATGACCTCTGACTTGTTCATAATTTTAGCTCTTATCGAAGTACATTGAATATGATTTTGTGTGATTTTGTGTTTATAATTCTGTTGAGTATACTACATTTTGAGATATATTTAACTGGACTAGGAAGAGGGATAAGAAGAAAGTCTATTTGCACTTAACTGGACATTGATGCCTTTTGCATTTAACATAACCATCCAATCCCTAAAGGGCATTGCTTGAAGTTTTGCTCAATATCAGTGTTCTCCTTCTGGGGTCATTTCATCCTCTCCCCTTGACCTAGAGGACACATGGTAATGTCCATAGTCATCTGTGGTTGTTACGACTTGGGGGAGGAGGGAAGAAGGTGCTATGGCATCGAGTGTGTAAAGGTAAGGGATGCTGTTAAACATTTTACACTACACAGGAAGTCCCCCACCCACATACAGAATGATCTGGTGAATATGTCAATAGTGTCAAGATTGAGAAACTGTAGCTTAACTTTAAAACATTTTGAGGTACTTTTTTTTTTGAGGATTATATAAGCTAGTTGGGCAGTCCAGAGATATTTTCCCAGGCATTATGGTAGTGGTATGTATTGAATAAATGAACTTTCTAAAACCTACTGAGGCATAATAAAAAATACACTTTGAGCCAATTTAACCTTGAGAGATATATTACTGTGCATTTAAATTTGACTTTTTAACTAAGGATCTTCACATTGAAAGTTATATAAATAATTTGCAGTCTTTGAGAAGTAGATTTCATTAGTCCAACATAAGATTAGTTTAAAACAATAATATAATAAATTGAGCTTAAAACATGAAGCTTAGCATAAGTACTGGGAAACCATTTATTTAAAAATCATAAATAAGGTAGAGAAATTCTTTTAGCTCAAAGATAATTCTTTTTCTATCCTGTCACTATGAAATGGGTAAAATCATCCTCTGGTAAATTTAAAAAAAAAAAATACTGGGTATTTATAGTCTTAGAAATTCTCTTGAAAGACTGGATAACATTTTCCATTAGGATATTTCTTAGTTCATGCATGTTTTTTAGACTAATCTTGAACTATCAATTCACAATAGTTATAATAAATCATCAAAAAACATAATTTAAAATGTAAAGTACACATATATATCCATATTTTGGTGAAAGTGAAGTTGATAGGTCTCTTTATATTTTATTTCTGTATCTTTGTCTATGAAGGAAAATAACTTCTCTATGAAATGTTTCCATTGGTTGAGGGTGTTTAGTATACAATGCTCTATTGCCCTCTGCTGGCTAGAAAATGATAAATAAAAACTTCCCATCTACTCCGCAGTTACTGGGGTCCTTAGAAAACTAAACTTGGAAAATAAAGACACAAAGTCATAAGGCAATATATTAGATTAATAAAAATAAAAAGCAAATTTCTAAAACATTCTTATCATATTTCAAAAACTCCCTAAAATTTCACAATTTTAAATTAGTCTTTGTATTGGCTGTATAATTTGATTATTTTATAGAACTTTATGCACTTTCATTAGTTCAAGAAAATACCTGTTATTTTGAAGTGAAAATTGAAAAGCTCATAGTTGTGTAATCAGTCTTGGGATTTGCCAAGAAGATATATACAATGTTCTATTTGTTGGTACATATGTGGAACATTTTGATAATGTTATTATGATGTACCTAGTATGAGTTTATCTTTTTAAAAGAAATATTTTTTATCAAGTTAAAAATAGTCTCAGGATATTTTTAGTAGAAGTGTAAATAAAAGGTGAATATTACTAATTAAACAGGTGGTTTATTTTGAACATTTAATTCTCTTTTAACACATTTTTTATATGCTAGTCACATCTCACTGAGAAAAAACTGACATTAGTGTATAATGGTACATAATTTCTTTAATAAAAATAACAGTGATGAAGCCCCAAGGAACATAAAATGCATAGACTGATGAATTCACCTCGTCCCAGTTTAGCATTGCACTGTGGTTTAATGCCTGATTACATTTATTTCAAAAACACTTCCAAAGACTAACTTTAGCATCCATGGCAGAAGATGCAGACTTTATCATTAAGATGGGTTTACTGGTTTTTCAAAAACGTAATTGGGTTAAGAGTTTAAAACAAAGCTGTCACTGTTGGTTCAGAATTGTGGCTAGTATTTAGAATCTGGGATTTATTTTATATTTTCAGTAGTTTCAGCTACAGTATAAATTGAAATAATCTGGTTTTCATTTCTGTGAGTATACCACTTAGGAGCATTTGTAAAACTTGGGTCATGGTTCTTTGAAACAGACTTTATTTCATGAGCTTTGCTTTCCCATTTTATCTTCAGAACCAGCGTCTGTTTTGAAACAGGAGGATAATTTTCTCCCATGGCCCCCCTGCCAAAACAACTGTCAATACTTCCAAAAATTTTTGGAGCAAATGGTGTTTTGTAATGAAGTACTTCTGTTCTAAAATGTATTCATATCTCCTACTTTCCAACCACCTATCTTCAGGGCAATCTGTAAGTAAGTTGATGTGTTTGGTTCTCCACAAACTGAGAGGAAAAAATTTACCCTAAAAAGATATAATTATAACAATAAGATGGAAAATAAGTTTTTTATTTTCCAATTCACAAGTGATTTAAAAAGGCACACCTTATAGTTTTTCACATTTAATTCTCATAAAAACACTAGAAAGAATTTTTTTAAACCATTTCCATCTTAAGACTCAGGAACATAAGAAAATGAGCTTCAGAGTTGGGCAACTTGTCCAAATTCACAAGTGAAGACGTAGATAAAAAGCCACACCTGCCTAACTCCAGTTG
Source organism: Carollia perspicillata (assembly GCA_004027735.1). Taxonomy (NCBI): domain Eukaryota; kingdom Metazoa; phylum Chordata; class Mammalia; order Chiroptera; family Phyllostomidae; genus Carollia; species Carollia perspicillata. Next base: position 47,621 of record PVKM010001548.1, read on the forward strand.
CCTGGTCTTTCTACAACACTTCACAAGCTCTAAGGGGGAAACAAATCTGGAAATCCATTTGTATCAGTGTCTTAAAATGAGCATGCCCTTTGATCCCGTAATTCTGGCTTTTAGAAGCTAACGAGAGCCCTGGCTGGTGTGACTCAGTGGATTGAGCACTGGCCTGCAACCAAAAGTTGGCCAGTTAAGTTTTGGGTCAGGGCCCATGCCTAAGTTCAGGGCCAGGTCCCCAGTTGGGGGCCTCTGAGATGTTTCCTTATCTTTCTCCTCGCCTTCTCCTCTGTCTAAAAAGAAAATAAATAAAATCTTTTTTGAAAAAAGAAGCTAAGGAGATATTCCATATATAGTAAAAGATGTAGTGATGGCATTAAACTAATGCAGTAATACAGGAAAAAAGAGAAATTTGTAGTAAAAAATAATGGAGAAAGAGGTAAACTTATGGGATACCATAGTTTCAATAGAATATTAGAGCCATTACAAAGAGTTGTTATGAATTACTCGAAAAGTTATGAGTTGTTGAGGATATAATTGGCGAACAAAATTTTATAAATGATGCAATTAAACTGATAAAGACAAGTTTATAAGTACTGACAAAGAAAGGTGTTCTATAGGTTTTTGAGTGAAGAAAGTTAGTTATGAAATAATAATATATATTCTATGATGATACATTTTGAAAGATAATATACATGGCCTAGCATATGTAAAAACATTTGTGTAATATATATCAACCTGTTAATGATCTAGGGGATAAAACAGTAAGGAAATTTTAATGCATATATTTTATACCATTTAAATTTTGTAACATGTATGACTTGTAGACTTATAAATAGAATAAGATATACTACTTTCAGTATGATAATAGGTACTGAAATACATCAAAGTAAGAATAGTTAATATTTTACAATGAGGAATAGAAATTTATTTTTGTAATTTAAAATGTTTTCAGTATGTTTATATTTGTTTTACTAAAAATATATAAGTACTATGAGATCATTAAAGCTGTTTCCAACTCTTAAGTCAAGTGCCTTCTTCCTATTTCTCTATCATGGATTCTTATGAAAAATATTGTTTTACTTTGCTGTTCTTAAAGTAGTTAGTAAATTCTCCTAACAAATGACAGCCTCGGGTTTGTACATTACTCTTATAGAACTAATTTACTTACTAAATTTCTCTGGAAATGTTAAAATTGCAAGGCAGCCTAAGGAGAGCCCTGATTGGCATGGCTCAGTGGGGTGGGCATCGTCCCATCAGCCAAAAGGTTGCCGGTTCGACTCTGGTCAGAACACATGCCTGGGTGGTGGGTTTGGTTCCCAGTCCGGGCATGTACTAGAGACAATCGAATGATTTTTCCCTCACACATCAATGTTTCTTTCCCTCTCTTTCTCCCTCCCTTGCCCTCTGTCTAAAAACAAACAAACAAATAAATAAATTCCTCAAAATTAACTAATCTCTTAAAAAAGAATAAAAAAGAAAAATATTTTGTAGTGTTCTATTAATTTATAAGTTATCCATCCCCAAATGCAAAAACCTGAAATTTAGCTTTTGTTAAACAAGTTGAATAATGCAAATGAAACTGCCATGACCACTGATATATTTAACGAAGGAATTTCATAGTTTTCAAGCATTTCAAACCTTTAGAGATAGTTTGACTTACAATTAATAAAATTCAAAGAACTTGTATAAAGGACCCATGGACAAAGACAGTGGGGGAGAGGACTGAATGTGGGAGGTGGGGATGAGTGGAACAGGGGAGAGTAATGGGGAGAAAATGGGGACAACTGTAACTGAATAACAATAAAAAATTTAAAATAATTATTTAATCCAAAACTATAAAAATAAAAAAAATACTTTTCCAAAATTATTTTTTATGTATTTTCAAAAACATCATCTTTAAAATTAATAAATACCCTCTTTTCTTTGTAATATAAGCACAATATTTATAATTTATGACTAATTTTGACTTGGGTACCAAATTAATCTAAATTAATAGAAATTTCCCATAATAATTGGAAAAAGTTAATCTCTTCATGTTTCTGAAATAACGTCTAAATGTTTATGAAAAATGAAAAGTGTTATTTTATCTTTTTCTCTCTTACCTTTCCCTCTTTTTCTTCATTATAAATTAGGCAAATAATCACTTATACAATAAATATATTTTGAATTTTATTTGGGTAAACTTTATCTTGAATAAATAATTATGTATGTCAATTTATTCATTTTTTCCCATTTCACTTGATATCCATTTCTTCTGGTTCTCCATAGCAAAAACAAGTAACTAGGAGCTTGCTTTAATTTCACCATAGCATCAGATGGGGTTATACTGCCTTTCATGGGTAAACATCTTTTAAATATCATGCCTAAACATACACCATTTTTTAAAGGAATCTTTATGTGTATGAATAAAGTGAACATATTTTCTTTAGTTCTCAATTCCTACAGTAGCTGGTCTTGTGCAAAGTAAAAGAAAAACAACTTTAAATAACTTAAAAACAGTATGACTAAAATATTAATCAGAGAGTGATGTCAGTGTGTTATTAAATAATGCAAATAACAAAATTATCAGTTTCCTTTATTATCCTTTCTGGAAAAAAAATGACATTGACTGGGAGTTTTATAGTGGCCCCAAGGAAAGGAGGCCTGTGCATGCCTCAAATCTGATATTTTAAGTTGAAGTCAGCTGTTAAGAATTACTGAATTATCCAGAGCAGAATCTTGGGTATGGCTCATATTACAGTATGTTGGGTATGAAAATTTGGACACAAAAGGGGTGAAAACTGTCAGTGATTAAAAAGGCCTGTGGGATAGAATGTTTGGATTCCAGAGTAGCACATCAAGAGGAATGTTGTAGATTCTTGAGCTCTCACAGCAAACAGAGACTCTAAATCAATAAAAGGTTTCTTTAAAAAACATTAAAATGGCTCTAGAGAGTATATAAGATTTCTCTCATTTCTTAAGGGAATAAAAATTAAATTTGATAAGAGAAAATACATAACAAAGATAAGAAACTGAATGCACCTAAAGTTCAATCGGGCCATAAACGAGGTGGATATAATTGGCTCTTTCACTTATTTTCTCCTTTAATAGATTTTGGAACATTTATTAATACTTTTCGAATTAATTTAATTAACCCTTATTGTGTCTTCTAAATATTTTAGGCATTCTGTGGGATGGGCACTGGGCTACTTCCAAATGTTGACTATTGTAAATAATGCTGTGGTGAACACAGGGGTTGCATATATTCTTTTGATTCAGTGTTTTGGGTTCCTTCAGAAATATTCCCAAAAGTGGAATAGCTGGGTCACAAGGCAGATACATTTTTAATTTTTTTGTGGTAACTCCATACTGCTTTCCACAGTGGCTGCAACAGTCTGCCTTCCCACTAACAGTTCATAAGTGCTCCCCTTTCTCCCTATCCTTGCCGACACTTGTTGTTTGTTGATTTATTGATGGTAGATGTTAGCCTTTCTGACAGTTGTGAGTTGATATCTCATTGTGGTTTTAATTTTCATTTTTCTGATGATTAGTGATGGGAATTTAATGAACAAAATAAACAAACAAACAAAGCAGAAACACACTCATGGGTAGCTGTTAGAGAAGAGGGAATTTGGGGAGCTGGGTGAAAAAGGTAGAGGGACTAAGCCAAAAAAAAAAGCTTCATAGACAGAAGCGTCATAGACAGAAGCCTCATAGACAGGGACAGCAGCATGGTGATTACCAAAGGGGAGAGTGGGGAGGGGAGGTGGCAGAGAATACAGGGGGGGTAAATGATGACGAAACGAGACCGGACTTGGAGTGGTGAACATACCATTCAATATACAGATGATGTGTTGTAGAACTGTACACCTGAAACCTGTATAATTTTATTAACTAATGTCACCCCAATAAACTCAATTAAAAATGTAGCCCCCAAATCAGTATTATAAATTAATTCCATTGTTCACTCAAACAAAATGTTCTTCTTCGTGTTAGAAATAATAAATATTCACAAAATTTGTTACAGAATTTACATATTACGAAGAGCTTTTACATTTACCAAACAAATTGTTTAGAATTGATGCTGCCAGATATAGGCTGTTTATAATGTGTGTAAAAGTGTGAGTATGAGGGTAGCATGTATGCATTTAACTTCTAGAAATAATAAATGTTGCAGTAAAACCTTCACTACTTTTGGTGAAGGATATCATAAAAGTCCGTGAAGATATTCAAAGTAAATTGGAAATGTATATGTTTAATATTTTACTCCATATTAAATTGAGTTTTTAGTTGAGCTAGTTGACTGTGAATAGTAACTAAGCATTTTTATAAATGTGTTTTTTGTGATAGTTAATTGTCCCTTTAGTGTTTTACTTCTTATCGGACAAATAGTTCTTTTAAACACAGTTCTTCAGGGAAATAAAAGTAGTTTTAAGTTCAATGATCTTTCTATTGTCTCTTCAGTATGATCCAAGAAGGATTTTTAACTAGAAAAAGTTAAATCGGCTAAGATTTAAGCTTCTCTGAATGTGGAAAGTGCTTTATGACAGTGCTTTCTTAGACTTCACAGTGCCCAACAGTTTTACAGCTATTCGTAACAAAATAATTGACGGTGACAAAGTAACACATTGGAATCTAAATCAAAGCATGGAACACCTAAAATTAAGTTTAGTAGAGATTCATCTCTATCATACAGTTATTTATGCAACAGAATTGAAAGAGCATCGTTGGCATATGCTGCAGTTTACTGAATTTCTCAGGGAACCTTTAAACCTGCACGTGGCCCTCTTTATACTGTATAAACCTTGTGACAATGGTGCCTTGCCCACAGCTATTGCAGAGTAATGAGGTGGTTTTTTTTTTACTTCAATGATTTGGTCTAAATTTTGAACCTTGCAAATGTTCAACCCTCTGATTCTTGCACTGTCATCTTTATACACCACACTCAGTGGAAATTGGGAAGAGTAGCTGTAGAAATGAAGAAGACACACCCCTGCTTTACAGAAACAAATGTCTAAGATAACTTTTCAGTATTTTTCCCACTCAAAAGATAAGGTCGACTTTTACTTGTATATTTTCTTTTTTTAAATTTACTTAAATTTTATTTTATCTACTTATTTTTAGAGAGAGGGGAGTGAAGAGAGAAAGAGAGGGAGAGAAACATCAATGTGTGGTTGCTTCTCACACACCTGCTACTGGGGACCTGGCCTGCAACCCAGGCAAGTGACCTGAATGGGAATCAAACCAGCAACCCTGTGGTTCATGCAGGCTGGCACTCAATCCACTGAGCCACACCAGCCAGGGCTACTTATACACTTTCTGATTTTTATTTTCTTTTCTTTATCTCATATCACTACTGTAAACTGAATACCTCCTTGAACTTTAAGATTCAGTAAAGAGTCATCTACAAATTATTAAAACTAGAAATCAAGCTCATTTTTTTAAAACAAACCTTTCCCTATGAAATGTCATCGTATCTGCTATTTTTAAAAATGTTATTTATTTATTTTTTAGACAGTGGGGGAAGGGAGGGAGAAAGAGAGGCAGAGAAACATTGATGTGTAAGAGAAACATGGATGGGTTGCCTCTCACCACCCCATAAGCGGGCATCTGGCCTGCAACCCAGGCATGCACAGTGACTGGGAAATCTAACCAGTGACCTTTTGGTTCGCAGGCCACCGCTCAATCCACTGAGCTCAACCTACAGAGCCAAACCAGCTAGGGACACACCTGCTATTAAAAATTCTATTCTAATGACTCTCCCAATGACATGATCATAGGTCAAATCCCACATCTTACTCTCAAGTCCAGCCTGTAGCACTTTCTGCAGCCAAGTAGAAAGGCTCACAAGCAAACATGCAGGTCAAGAACAAAAATTGCTGCAGTCTCTAAGCCCTGAATAGATACAGAGAGCAGCCCCCATGCAGAGACTGTTCTTGTCTCTCCATGCATAGCAAAAGCGTCCCTCTATTAGTGGAATTATCAAAGGTAGAAAGACAACTATGAGAGCAGCAAGTTTGCTGCGTGGGAAGCATCTACGGTGGGGAAGAAAAATGATTAAAGACTTTGTTACACACTGGCCCACAACTGATGTACAGAAATAGTTTTGACCTGATGCCCTGTACATTTTTGTAAGGTTAGGGTAGAAAAAAACTTTAAAGAAAATTCTCTTTATCTATTTCAAAAACAATAGAGATAATTGTTCCACTTAGAATAGCAATGTAGATACCTTCTTCCTGTCTTTTTTTATTTTTTGGAATCCAATTCTCTACAATTTCTTGGAGAAAGCATCTAACTCTAAAAATAGCCTCTTTATTTTTCCTGTGAAATTCAGCTTTGGAGCTGAAGTGTTACATAATTTTAGGATTGAACTGTAAGCCTGTGTCATCTGTGGGTTAGGGAGTATTGTACTGCCTCCCGGGGAGGAAAAACTGGGCAATAGACAGAGCTGTGGCTTTAGATTGAGATGGATATGGGTTTAAAATTCTGGCCATCTACTTAAGAACTATGTGGCTATAGGTGGTTTTCTTTACTTCACTTTCCATTACTTCATCTGTAGAATGAGGATAATAGTAGCTTCCTTTCAGGACTGCTGTGAGCATGAAATGAGATACTCAATACATAGAAAATATCTGATTATATAGTAACCATCATTATTATTATTGGTTTGGCCCAAAACTCTGTTTAGGTTTTTCTATAAAATGAAAGACACATTTTCATTTTCACCAATAACTTCATTGATTTGGATATTTTGAGTATGTTGGCTATTTCCCAGTATTGGCTTCTAGTGGGTAGAGGCCAGGGGTGCTGCTAAACATCTTCTAATGCATAAGGCAGCCCGACAACAAATTATTTGGGGAAAATGTCAATAGTTCCAAGAAACTTTGCAAAACACTTTTGACACATTCAATCAGTCACAGCACCTTCTCCATACAGTGCATAAGTCCTTTGTTTTTATTGCATTTCAGTTGCATTTTTACCTGTTTTGAAATAATGAAGCATAACACACAGAAAATGTTGCATATTTTCTTCCATCTTCAACATTAAAGGGGCTGCACAAAAATTCACCATTTTGATAATAAAAAAATACATGCTGATGGGACAGTTATCACAATACAATCTAACAAGCATGTTTCAAATGAACTTAAAGTCAACTAAGCACTACTAGAGCCATTGTACAGAAAATAAAAACTAAATGAACTTTTGGTCAACCCAATACATGGTTGTTTTTATGGACTATGGACACTTTTAGATTGTTACTAATAAAGAGTTGTAATCAGCCACAGACACATAAACATTTCTTTCTGATTGAGACTCACAAAGGACTTGCATTTAGAAGTGCACTTCCTGAGTACTCCAAGAAGTACTAAGGATGGCAACTAAAACACACCAAGGGATCTGTATTCTTCTCAATCTTTCTCTGTAATAATAAGCACATCTTACATCTCATGGCATCTTCATTACTGGGAGATGTATACTTCACACCAACAGAATGCAGATCAAATGAGGTAATATGTCAAAATGGGTTTTTGGTAAGGTTTGATATTTTAAAAAATGTTAAATCATTAATTTCCAGCTATTCATACCATTTCATGAGTCTAATATCAATACCATTTCAATAAATGCAAGATATAATCTGTAAGAGCTAATAACCTTGAAAACTAAATGAATAATTCACTGCAAAGCATGAAAGTGCTCATATAAATAGATAAAACCAAAGGTCTATTTCTTTATCTCCAAACCAAAAACACAACAGTCACTTTATTTTTTTCTTTTCCAACATAAATACAGCAGTTCTTTGACTATTACTCATATCGCATAGCTTTCCACTGTTTTCACTCTTGGTATAATATGTATTTAATGCTTATTGATTGTTGTGTCACTCTACATCCCTTGATATAAGCACAGAACACCCTAAAATTACAGTAGCTTTTAGTTTGTATTTTGTCATTGCAATGGTTAACTGCAATTCTTAGCTGCTGATTGCATGCATCAGAGGCATCTCTCTCAACATAAAGCATTCAATTATGTGATACTTCCCTTTAAACTTCGATATCTCCCTAATTGCTTACAAGAAACATTCCAGACACTTTACAATAGCCCGAAAGGCTCCTCACAGTCCAGCTCACTCCTTGACCTTTTCCCTCTTCTGGCTTTCTCATGTGACTTGACAGAACTATCTCATAAACTGAATCTCTCATACACCACCCCACCCCACCCCACCCCATCCTGGGGACATGTCTTTTCTCATAGCTTTTTACTGAGTTTCCTGTCGAGCACCAATCACCAGCTTAGATGTCACTTCCTCCATCACCATCCTCATACCTCTAGAAGAATGGTTCTGCTCGGGGAAATCAGAATTTTATTTATCCCTTTTCCCTTTATCCATTCATTTACCTAGCATTATTTTTATTTGTATATTTCCTTATCCTTGTTTTTGGTTGTTACTTGTGTGTCTTTTTTATTTTTTGTAAACTGAGGTCTTCAATCACCTAGATACTGTCTTGTTCATCTTTATGTCCCTCAAATTTGAAAATTTCTTCCTCTTCAACTTATGGACATTAATATGTTCGAGCCATTGCCTCTATCTCAAAGTTGAAGAAGCAACCTCTAAAAGTAATTATTAGGTCTAAGTCATATAAACATTCATTTTTAACATATCCCATGGGCTGCTTTTCACCTATCTGTGCATAGTAGATGGATATATTTTTGAATTATTTTTTTCTTCTCATACTTCTAATGCCAATACAATCTAAGAATAAAAAATACAAGCAGAAACCAGAATTTAGCTAGAAGCTAGAATAAAAAACATGCAGAATCAACCAATTACATGAGAATGCCAATCAGAATGCTGTCTCTAAATGCTTTTATGAACTTTTTCTACCAGATGCCCATGTTAAAGCACAGCTTGGCTAAATTCTGCAAGGACAGATCTGCTTTTTCCACAAGGAGAGGCTCTGGATGGGTTCCTATGGTTGTCCCAGATGGGCAGCCTTTAACGTTTTACTTTCTGTGAACAGGAGGGTAGAGTGCTCTCAACCTGCTTGTGGTCTCTGAGCAATGCTACACATGCCACTACCCTCTGACTGGGATGGGGAGTGGGCCGTCCCATCATGGCCCTAGTTTTGGCCATATAGTCATGGTCATCATGGTGGTAGAAGTGAAGAAAAGTCTCATGTTGCTCTTCTTTATGCAGATCTATGACTGAAGGAGTAAACAATTCTGACAAGATGGAACTGTAGCATGGGCATTGCCCTTGCTCTGGCTGGGTTTAGTAACAGTCTAGGCAGGCAACATTCATAGAACTCAGACCTTGAAATATTTTGGACTTAACTTTATATTATTTCCCAAATTAAAAAAAGAGCGGTAGCTACCACTTATTAAGTATTTCTACTATGCAGACACCAGACACACACATACACACATGCCCAGCCATATATGTAAATACACGGACATGTATTCATTTGTTCATTCATTTATTCAACAATATTTTGAGCAGCTAAACTATGCCATTGAATAGTCTATAGTCATATATATATCACACATATCAATTTGATACTCCTAGTATTCTAACATATTTTTATCCTTTTAAAGATGGAAAACTGAGACTAAGGAAACTGAAGTGCAAAAAGGTAAATACTCTGATTCTAGTCACAGAACTAAGTAATAGCAAAAGTTGCTTTTAAGCCCATGTATGCTGTGAAAATTCTTACTTTTTATAATTCCTGAGGACTTTGAATGGAAATAATAATTTACTCTTATAATTTCTAAAAGACCAAGTCAGATATAACTGTAGGACAAGGGCACTGAATCTAACAATGGATTACATCAGATTTCTAAAAAGTAATTCTGCAATGAGTTTAAGGCACACATTTACTTTTACCAGTTGAGTTACTGGATAAGAACTTTTTATGTGTGAAAAATGAGTAGTTTATCATCGAATCTCCAGGGAAATATGCATTAAGATAATAACTTACCTCTATCGTGTGGTTTAAATGATAGATACTTTCCCAAATGAACAAATCAGCTCTTATTTTAGATGTACCAGGAGAGTGCTACTGAAATAAATTCTATAATGAAATCTGAATTTATAATAATTGCTTTCTGAAGTTTCTTTTTATTGCTAAATCTATATTTTTCTCCCTACTGGGTTTTCCTATTCTCTTCATGCACAAATTCAGACAATAAAGCTGTATTGTATTAAACCTTTAATTTTTGCTCCATAATAGAAAAGCTGCCAGATGTAATTGTTATACTTCTTCCTTTAGATTCTGCCATTTGTTGAGATCTAAAAAATTATGTTAACATAACTCTCCACAAATAAAATAAACAGAATTTGTTAATGCTCAAGAAGACTATCAATAAGAAACACTGCATGTAACACATCAAATGTTTATAGAGATCTATACTTGGAAATTTTAGAATATTCATTCTAATGGATTACAAAAATACATCACGTAAAATAAAAGAAGGATAATAATAAGCTGATTTAACATGAATTCCATTTCTCCAATAGTTTGAAGCTTTATGTGTTTTGAGTTTGCTGTTCTCAGGAACAGAAGTCATGTGTGGATCTTAACTATTTTTAATTTTTAAAAATTTTTCTCTGGAAAATGATCCATCTGTTTATTGAAACAATCCTTTGCAAAGCCAGGGAGGTCATTTCAGTTCAAAACCCATATCTAAGTTGGTTTAAGCTTAGGGTAACCTAAATAGTGTGTCAAATTGGACTACTAGACATATAAAATGACATCATATAATTTTTTTTCAAAACTCTTCTCAGGTTTTACATTCCTTGTGAAGAAGTGGTTTGAATGGTAAGATCTGGGGTGAAAAACCTATTGGAATGCAAAAGTCCATTTAACATTTGTTTATATTTCCACATCATTATGTTAGATTTAAGCTGTCAAACTAAGTTGATAACAAATGTTAAGTATAGAAATGTATACAGCAACCAGCCCACTGCCAAATCAGGCAACAAAGAACTCTTGTGAGGGGGTTACAAATTCCAAAGTTAAATGCAAGGTAATATTTTCAGGGCAAGGCTTGCTTTTTAACTGTAATGGAATGACTTCTATAAATGGCTTGCTCTTACACAGCAGAGCAGAGTGGATATATTTTGCAGTGGAGTTCTGAACAATGATTCACCTAAAAAACAGCTCTACAGATGAGATTATTGTAGGGCTGGATTGAAAGTTACCTTGAAAAAATAATACTTGGGATAAAGCATGGATTTTTCTAAAAGTGCTTAACTTTCTATGGCTTCATGTGGAGCAAGTTATTTGCATCTTTGTTCTCATTTGCTCATCAAATTAATTTCAATGAGAGACATATGTGGAACTATCTTATTTCTAGTTCATTAGGAGAACATTTCTACCATTTACTTTAATAGCCAACAAAAACAATTACATTTATTAAAGAATATATTATATGACCAATATTGTAGAGAATACAAATATATGTTTGGTTCTTCCACACAAAACATTTGTAATTTAGACTCAGAGATAATTCATCAACTAATAATGCAAACATATAATAAATATAAGCGTTATGAAAACTCAGTGAGATATTTGATTGAAGGGCCTTATATTATTATCATCTGGTGTCAATATTTATACATGGCAGTTAGCATGTACTTTGGAGAAGGGAGGAAGTCTATAATAAATGAGATGGATTTTTTTTAAATCCTCACTTAAGGATTTTTTTATTACTATTGATTTTGGAGACAGAGAGGAAGAGAGAGAGTGAGAGAGAGAGAGAGAGAGAGAGAGAGAGAGAGAGAGACATGTCAATTGGTTGCCTCCCATTCATGCCCCAGCAAAGAACCAAGCCTGCAACTTAGATATGTGCCCTGACTGGAATTAAGTCCACAAACTTTTGGTGCACGGATGACACTCCAACCAACTGAGCAACCCAGCCTTAGCAGGATCAATTTTTAATCCCAGAAATTATTTGCTGACTGACAGAGGAAATACAAGTCTCGGTTTTCTTTCAAGCAAATTGAGGATAACAACAGTTCTATGTGTTAAATGCTGTTGAGTTAGCTCCTAACTCTTGGTGACTCTAAGAATGAGTGATGCGCACAATGTTCTGTCCTCAACAGCCTGCTCAGCTCTTGTAGACTCCTGTCAATGGCTTCTTTTATGGAGTCAATTAATCTCATGCTAGTTCCTCCTCTTTTCTTGCTGTGTTCAGTACTTAATCAACACAATAAATAAAGAAAATTATATGTATATATTACAACCCTTCTGAAACATAAATAATTGTTTATTTATTGTTTCACTTTTCACTACCTTACAACTATTTCGACATGTCACATTAGGCTCTCAGTAAATAATAGTTCTTTGAATAAGAAGTACTGTGGAAAAAATGTGATTTGAATCCTTGAAATGAAGGATATTACAAGATGAAAAAGAAACAAACAAAAAAAAAAACAAGCATTTTTTAAAGGTTGGAGATACTATAAAGCAACCCAGAAAAGATAAAAATGAAAATAATTTTTGGATTTTTTTTAACTTCCATCATTATGATGATGAAAAAAGGTGAAAGATATTAACTTTTAGCACAAATAGTGGTAGTTAACAACTGAATATTTAAGTTTTTCCAAAAAAAAGAATGAAAGTGAGAATAGGGGCTTAGTGATCTGTTGCCATTCAGTTCAACATTATTAAGTTCATTACACAAACTTATACAAAAATTTTCAGTTTCACCTTCATTGCTTGTAGTAGATTTAGCAATTATAAAGATATGGATATGGATGACATATGTTACAGTGAAATGCAATGAAAATAACACTATATAAATAACTAAATATAGATAATAAGTTATGTGAAAATTGCTTATTTGCATCCTAATTTGCAGCTCTTATTTTGCAAGAAAAAAGGAAATTTGTGAGGGGATAGAAGGTGCTATATAAATGTATAAACAAAGTAACAATTATATATATGAGTGAGTACTTGATCTTTATAAACTATTCTTTGTGGTAAGGCTAATATTTGCAAACTTCTCCAATCTCTCCAAATAATTCTTTATCAATTTTTGTAGGAAAAACAGTTTTCTTTAGTATAAAGGTTCTTAATACAAAAGGCCCCTCAATTTCAACCAAGAAAAAGGATGTATCTTTATTTTCATTAACCACTAACTAAAAGTTTATATTTTTTCAGTCATGAATGTGTGTAATATAGTGGGCCATCTCCAAGATGGCTCTTGGGGATTTCTGCCTCCTGATATTTATGGCTGTGTCAATTCTCCCCTTCATTATAGGCTGGATCTAGTGATTTGTTTCTAAGAAACAGAAGAGAGTAAAAGCAAAATTAATGGGATGCTACTTTTGAGATTAGGCTTCAGAAACACTGTGGTTTCCATCTTGAGTGGCATCTCTTGCTCTCTCCCTTGTGTGCTCTGAGGGAAGCCAGCTGCCATGTTGGGAATTGCTCTATGAGAAGATCTGTTAACAAGGGCTACTCAGGTACTGATGATGTCTCCTGCCAACCGTCAGTGAGGGCCTGAGGCTTGCTAATAGCCCCATAAAAGAGCCTGCCAAAATGTCTGCCCTCAGTCAAGTCTTGAAATGATTTCACCCCAGTCAACACCTTGAATGCAGCTTTGTGAGAGATCCAGAGACAGAGGCACTTAGCTAAGTTGTACCCAATTTATGACTTTGAGAAACTGCAAGATAATAAATGCTCGTTATTTAAACTTTAAGGATATTTTTAAAAATTCAGAGATAGTTAACTAACACACATTTTGGTACCTGGTAGCAGGGAGTCATCCTTTCAGGTACTTAAAAATGTGGGTGTAGCCTTGGAACAAGGTAGTGGCAGGAGGCCAGAAAATGTCAAGGAGCATGATAGAGAATGCCTCCATCAGACTGTAAGTAGAATTATCAACTGTGAGGATGCTGCTGCTGAGGGTCATGAGGAGGTGGGAAACATGTAATTGAAAATTGGACAAAGCAAGTATCTTTGCTATCTACTAGCAGAATAAAACAACACTAAAATGAGCTTAACTGGGTAATCTTGGTAAAGAGATTTCCAAATAAAGTGTTGAAGGTATTTTTTTTCTTGCTGTTTATAATATATAGCTGAAAGGAAGTACATACATTATAGGAAAACAGTTTTTAAAAAAGTGTCTGACCTTGGCCAGTATGGCTCAATTGGTTGGAATGTCATTCTGAAACCAAAGTGTCATGGATCTGGTCTGGTCAGGGCACATGCCTAGGCTACGGGTTTGATCCTTGGTCAGGGGAAGTAGGAGAGGCAACCAATCAACATTGATGTATCTCTTCCTCTCTCTCCTTCCCTTCCCTTCTCTTTAAAATAAATAAGCATGTCCTTGGGTGAGGTTACAATGAAAATAAAATACAATAAAAGAGGAACTTCCAGTCAAGACTGAGGCATAGGTATACATGCTTCACCTCCTTCTGCAACCACAAAAAGAATTGTAACTAAATCTTGAAATAAATAACACCCAGATTCATCAGAAAATCAAACTGTATAGAATTCTGACAATCGAGAATTTAAAGAAGCCACATTCATCCAGACAAGTAGGATGGGTGGAGACATGGAGATGGGGTGGAGAGGTGAGGAAACGTGGTATGGATAGGAGAGGCAGTGGTGGAGGCCGAATGGACATGGATGGTGCCACATTCGCATGTGGAGGATAAACGTCATGGGGGATACCTTGGGAGCTATTGATCCCAGCCTCAGGCCTGACCACACAGCCCAGGGTTCCAGTGCTAGGAAGATAAAACCTCATAACTTCTGGCTGTAAAAAACAGTGGATTGTTGGGGCAGCAGCGGAAGAAATGGTCAGATTTTCAGGAAACTCTGCTTAAAGGGCCTGCACAGTCTTAAAGCATACACAAACCCATCTACTCAGGGATTTGACACCATAGCAATAGCTGGAAGGGTGCCAGTCACATACAAGGAGTGGGTCAGGTGACTAGACATGGGGCAAGTACCACGCAAATCCTCAGAAGCCGAGCAGCAGTACAGTCCGCTCTCTGAGCCCTCCCTCCACACAGAGCCACACAGTGGTGAAGCGGTTTGCCCCACCCTGACAATTACCTAAGGCTCCACCCCACACAATTTACAGGAGCCTTATAAGGAGTCAAAGCAGCTCTACCTACTGCATGGAAATAAACACAGAGAGGCTGCCAGATTGAGGAGACAATGAAATATGGCCCCAATGAAAAAATAGAATAAAACCCCAGAAAAAGAGCTAAATGAAACAGAGATAGCCAACCTATAAGATGCAGAGTTCAAAACACTGATGATCAGGATGTTCGAAGAACTCATTGAGTATGGCAACAAAATAAAAAAAAGACCCAGTAAGAAATGAAGGTTACAGTAAGTGAAATAAAGAAAAATCTTCAGGGAACCAACAGTGAAGGGAAGGAAGTCAGGATTCAAATCAATGACTTGGAATGAAAGAAAGAAATAAACATTCAACCAGAACAGAAAGTAGAAACAAGAATTAAAAAAAAAAAAACACCAAAGATAGTATAAGAAGACTCTGAGACATGTCCAAACATGCCAACATTCAAATCATAAGGATGCTAGAAGGAGAAGAAGAAGAGCAAGAAATTGAAAACTTACTTGAGAAAATAATGAAAGAAAACTTCCCTAATTTGAGAAAGGAAATGGACATACAAATCTAGGAAATGCAGAGAGTCCTAAACAAGTTGGACCCAAAGAGGACCATACCGAGACACATCATAATTAGAATGCCAAAAGTTAAAGATAAAGAGAATCTTAAAAGCAGCAAGAAAAAAGTCGAGAGTTACCTATAAAGGGGTTCCCATAAGACTATTAGCTGATTTCTCAAAAGAAACTTTGTAGATAAGAAGGGACTGGCACAAAGTATTCAAAGTGGTGACAAGCAAGGACCTACAACCTAGATTACTCTATCCAGCAGAGCTTTCATTTAGAATGGAAGGCAGATAAAGTGCTTCCCAGACAAGGTGAAGCTATAGGAGTTCATCATCACCAAGCCATTATTACATGAAATGTTAAAGGGACTTATTGAAGAAAAAGAAGAAGATCAAAACTATGCATGTTAAAACGTCAATAAATTCACAACAATCAACAACTGAATCTAAAAATAAATAATAAACTAAGCAAACAACCAGAACAGGAACAGAATCATAGGTATGGAAATTCTTTGGACAGTTATCAGTTGGGAGGAGGGAGGAGGAGAATGGGGGAAAAGGGACAGGGAATAAGGAGAATAATTGGTAGGTACAGAATAGACAGGGAGAGGTTAAGAGTATAGGAATTGGAGAAGCCAAAGAACTTATATGCATGACCCATGGACATGAACTAAAGGGAGGATGGCCAGAGGGAAGGGGGATACCGAGCAGAAAACTTGGGACAACTAACATAATAAAATGTACTTTAAAAAATAAAATTAAATTACAAAGTGCTGGTACTTTGTAATTATCAGCCTCTCAAGATGACAAATGATGTGAAAATTAAGAAATGGCTACTGAGTAGACATCAGATCCAGGGCACTGCCAGGAAACTGTGTTGAGATGAATCCTACAGTTATATTTTAAAAATAACATCATTCATTCTCTTCAATACTGCCTCTGACACCTGGGTCTTTCCTGGATATATAGTTACCTTGTAACCTCCCCAAGTCATGATTGTTTTTCCTTCTACCCTCTTGGTACTGTTTTGCCTAATGTTAGGTAGGTATCCTCACACTTCTAGTTTATTCATTCTTCCAATTAAACCTCTCGCTTTGATTATCAGAACTTTAAACTATACTCCCTACTATGCTATCCTGTGGCAATTATCTACTGATGTCTGGTTAATCATCCTCTTGCTTTAAAAAAATTCGTATCTGATTTATCTCAACTGTTCACTTACAAGATTAGACCTTGCCATTCCCAAATACTGCAACTTCCATGTGACTTCTGTGCATGTGATTTCTTATCTCACCACCTTCCCATCTTCCCACTTTCCCTCCATCACTTACCCTAGTATTTCCTTGACCCCGTATAGAATTCCAATCTGTTACCCTTGCCTCCCAAATATGTTTTTATTATTCTTGTTTCAACTCAGGACCATCCTCCCTTTTCCATTTCATGTTTCTGCATTATCGTAACTTCCCTGCAAATTTCTCATCTCCTTCCACATCACCTATTCCCTCTGGTGAGAATTAACCTCTGGTTAAATCTTACTCTCTGCCTTCTGCCCACCAATCAGATATCCTGCTGCATGGAGAAAATTTACTGATAGCCCCACCTGTTGTAATTTTTATATCTATCACTAAATTTGCAACAAGGACAAAATTTCTACAAGCTGCTCTCAGTCAATGCTGAGGACAGTGGCAAAACTAATGCAGGGTTTCTCTGATGGACAAGTTTCACCCTGGCCAAAACAGGTTTGAACTCCACTGCAGTATGAAAACCTTCTTACCCCATGGGGCTTGTTTCCCTCATTCATTCACAGGAACTGACCAGCATCATTGCTTGAAGACTCCCACCACACTTTCTAGTACACTTCTCATTTTCCTCTAAGAAGTATTTTCTCCAACTATTCTCTTCCATATCTAATCTTGTCTTAGTATTTTAGTCTCAGGTGAGTCTAAACTAACACAGCTGGCATCCAAGCAGCTTAGTGGGGCTAGAGAAATGCACACACATCATGCTGATTACCCTTATTTTAAATTCATGACCACTAACTTTACGTGGCTTGTTTCTGCTTCCATATGACCAAACCGTACATTTCTCTCTCTTCATCCTCCACAGTCTCTTCCCTTCATTTACACACTGTGAAGATGCCTTGATTTTTACTTCATGAAGATAAAAGATGCAACTAAAATAAAGCTTTCACAGACATTTACCAACACTCACATGAAGCTATTCCGTCTGTGTCATACACTCTTTTCCACCCTGTTGGTCTGTGAATTCTCCATGGAGGACCATGGAGGGCCAAGGACAAGCCCTCCACTTGTCCTCTACACTAATGGTCAGAAAGCATTTTCCCTAAAGGGCCAGACAGTAAACACTTTAGACATTGTGGGCCATGTGTACTCTATTGCAACTACTCAACTCTGCCATTGAACATGAAAATAACCATAGGAAGTACATAAATATATGGGCACAGTTGTGTTCCAATAAAACTTTATTTACAAAAGCAAATGGTGAGCTAGATTTGGCTCATGAGCTGTGATTTGCCAACCCCTACCCCAGACCCTTACCCTGATCCCTAATCCCATTCCCTCTTTCTCTAGTCAAGAACATAGCTGCCAGCAAAATTTTCTCTCTCTCTCTTTCCTTCCCTGCCTCAATCCATCCCCCCTCCCTCTTTCTCTGTCCCCCTCTCTCTCCCTCTATGTTTCCTTCTCTCTATCTTTATTCATCACTAAAAAAATAAACTGCATCATTCTCATCAGAATGCAGGCTATAATTCCTTCATCTTAAAATGATAATGCTCTATTGTTGCCACACCTCAAATGAATCCCTCAATTTTTCTTTTCCTCTTTTCTACAGTTCCCTCTCATTTGTTCTCCAGTAAACTTTAGCTTTCACTGTTCCACCAAATTGGTCTACTTTAGTTTCCCAATGGCCTTACGTTGCTAAACCCAATGGTAAATTTTAGTCCTCATTTTCCTTGGTCTTTGACACAGCGAATCAGTTTTTCCTCCTTGAAACACTTTTTTTTACTTAGTTTCCAAGATACTCAATGGTGTTGGTGTTCCAGGTCCAGCTTGCAGCAACTCTGGAAAGCTGAGTGTCATATATTCAGGAAAACCAAATGAGCCAGTTATTAAACCATTTGTACCATGAAGTTATGCATAATTGGAATTTGTATTAGATGGAAATGGGCAAATATATTTTTAAAAGTCAAGCCTTTAAAAAAGTCTGATTTGTCAGTATATCACAGAAACCTTCCTATCTGTACACCCTGGCTTCCTGAGTATACTCTGAATTCCCTTGTACTATCCTGAGCATTCCTCTCAGTTTCACATACCCTTTTCTACTCCTGTTTTTGATTGTTAATTATTATAGATCTCCACGGTTTTAATTACATTGGATAAATCTCTCTAATTTTGTTCTTGTCTTTCACCCTGTGAAACTTTATTTTCTAGACAAACAGCCAGAGTGACCCATTTAAAAAATAAATCAAAATATGCAATGTCTCCAAACAAAACCCTAATGGGTTACTCATTCAAAGTAAAAACCAAATTTCTTACAACATGTCAAGTTCCAGATATGTCTCATATTTTCATCTCCTCATACTCTAACGCTCAGGTATTCACTCCACTACACAAACACTGGCCGATGTGTTTCCCCAGGTACATAAGGCATTTCCCCGCCTTAGGAGTAAAAGCCTGAAGAAAGTGGGGGGAGTTAAAAATATATGACAGCTAGAGGGAACCGAAAGAATAGAAGTTCTAAGTATTAGGAAAGGGACACTATCAAAGCTTTCTGTAGTCATGCACAGCTATTGTGAGATTGGGAAACTTGAGAAACTCCAAACCAACAGCTGCTTTTCCCCATGGGACACTAGCTGAGTCCCTGGACCGTGCTTGCTATTTGCTAAACTAGTGAGCTAGTATAAAAGCTTCTAAAAGATAGAATCATTGAAATAAAAAGTAGTATAGAATAAAAACAAGAGTGAATAAATAAACACAAGAATGCCTTAGGAGATGTAGAAGAGAAAGCAGCTATGTGTGTGTAATATTGTGCAGAGGGAAAATATTTATGGAATATTATAATTCTGTCACTCCCTGTGTCCTTGAGAACCAAGATACTCAGTACAGAATAAAGAAGGCACAGCTGCAATATAGAAGAGAACGAGCAGAAACCCTGGGTTTGCCTTGTTCTGACATTGCGAAGGCCTAGAAATAATAACAAATCGATGAGGACCCCTAGACCCAAGCTCTTGCCTTGAAATTCCTTTCCCCATAAAAGCATGTCAGGGCTTCTTGGAAAAAGGCTAATTCAAGGATTAGGGCAGGGAATGAGCAAGACGATTCTGGAATATATCAGCATACTAAATGTAAAGAAGTTATCAAATATCACCAGGGTAATGTCAATAGGTTTTAGGAATCATTTGGAGATTATATTGGCCAAAACTGAGACAATTTTCAGTAAAGATCTGATTTATGGTAGATTGAGACTTCTCAAATATGTTTAAATTTATTAATTCATAATTATAATTTTATTTAAAAAGTCTAGTTGGTCATGCTCTGAGAATGACTGAGTCAAATAATTTTCATGAAGTCCAATTAGATAAAAGGAAAGAATTGAGTATTTATCCTCTTTTTCTGTATGAACCATACCACTTGACAGCCAAATAATAGATGATGATAAGTCTCTCTTTTAAAAATGATTCTAGCAGGGGGAGAGGGAAGGGAATTTCAGGGGAAAAGGGGAAGGGTTTACAGGAACGAGTATAAAGGACACATGGATGAAAACTAGCGGGGGTGGAAATGGGAGGGAGGTGGGGAGGACTGGGAGGGTGAGCTGGGATGGGAGTAAAAGACAGAAGACTGTACATGAAGAACAATTAAAATAAGAAAAAATGATTCTAGCCAGAAAGTTCAAATTCTAAATCTACTTTTAATATTATTATTTTGGTACTTCTAAGGAATTAATGTGTATAGACAGTTAATATTAATAAAAAGTGAAAAGCAGACATTATGTGTGTTCTTTTTACAAAACCATAGACTTACCAAATGGGTATAATCTGAGTTCAGTCAATACACTGGGTTTAGCTGCCAATTTACAGAAAACAAAGAGTTCCAGGGAACACATAGAACCATACATGGAACAGTTTGCAGGTGAGGTGTCTCAGGTTCCTCGCTAGATAACTGTGACAAAGTAAACAGATGGGAGGGAAACCCACATATTAATTGATTCCTAAAAGACACATTGGGCTAAAAATAATGACACAAAGCTAAAGTATTTAAAGATGTATACTTGTGCCTTGGCTGGTATGGCTCAGTTGGTTGGACGTTGTCCAACAGAGTGAGAGATCACGGGTTTGATTCCTGGGCAGGGCACATGCCTGGGTTATGGGTTCTGTCCTGGTCATGGTGTATAGGAGAGGAAACTGATTGATGTTTCTCTCTCACATTAGTGTGTCTCTCCCTCTATTTTTCCCTCCCTTTCCTTATTTCTCTCTAAAAAAATGCATACTTGTGTGATAAAATCATGAAGAAAAACAGCAAAGATTATCATAAAAACCAAAACAGTGAATTATTTTAAGCTGGAATTCACACATGGTGAGACTTCCAAGGTGATAGGCAACATGCTAATTCTTGGCATGGGTTACATGATGTTCTACTTTAATTATTCACTAAACTATGCATCTGCTTGCTTTAGTTTTAAGTATTGGCATTTTATTCTACAAAAACAGGTTAAAGTAGTATTCTGTTATTTTTAACCAGGTTGCTGAAAAACAAGTAGAGAACTTATGATAAGAACTTGTATTGTCATGGTATTAAAAATCCAATGTGCCCATAAGCACAATTGCCAAAATATTTCTTTATAATATAAAAAATGTTTCTTCGTGTAAACTGTGATGTCAAGTCTGATTTTATCAGTGAAAAATGCAAGCAGGAGGTTCCTACTTACCATCTTTTTTCTTTTTGTTCTTTTTACCATAATAATGAGCTCATGGAACACACTTGCATCTTACAGATCACATCTGAAGAATTATCGTTTAGGAAGATATAAGGCAGCAGCAATATTTTAGAGGAAGCCCACACATACCTAGAAGACCTGTAATCATTCTTAGCAGTAACTGATTATTGGGCTGGAATATGTTTAAAGGTGCAGCTTTGCTCCAAAGTTGGGAAAGTGAAGGTGGAATCGAAGCAAGATAAAGAACAGTGAGCAGCAGAGGGTCTGTAACAACTATAAAACCTTCTTTAACGATTTCTTTAATATTTCCAGGAAGCACATAAAAGGTTTCAAGAGCTGACTAGACAGTATAAAAGAAATAATTGTCTTCCTTACTGTGAATTATAATTCTTTCACATGTGAAAGAAAAATTTGGAGGACACCCAAGGTAGGAAAATAAAATTAGTTTTAATTTCAAATGCTCTGTGACACTATGCTGTTTTTCCAAGTATAAAGATACGTCTCATGGTCTTCAGGAGTCAGCAAAATATATGACACTTGTATAAGAAAATGTTGATTATTCTGTTGCAAATGGTTCCCTTAATGACTTAAATTCTTTGTAGAAACTGTATTAAGAAAATACAACTCAGTCACTTTTCTATTTGGTGAATTTCCCACAGGGAAATTTTAACTTGTAACTTAATAATACTTCTAAAGAGATATTCTTTATGAAATTTGCTTCAGAATTATTGCATGCAGTGTTGAATTTTGTACTGAATCGGAAGACAGAAGACACGGGGTAAAATTCTAATTCTGCCAATTATAAATTATGTGACTTTGGGTAGCTGATTTAAGTTGACTGAATCTCAGATCACTTCCTACAAAATAATAGGGTTGAATTACAAACCCTAAGGTCCTATCCAACATCAGTATTCTCAACTTAATCAACACTGATTTATTTTCAATTTGTTTTGGGATGAAATAAATTCTGTAAAGACTGATGAGAAAGAGTTACAATGCCTGTATGATTATCTATTGCTGTGTAACATGGTATCATAATATTTGGAGGCTTAATAAAACAAACATTTATTATCTTACACGATTTCTGAGGGTCAGGAATCTGGAAGTGGTTTAGTTGAGTGGTTCTGTTAGGGTCTCTCAGGAAATTGTGGTCAAGATGTTGGCTGGTGCTGGACAATCCCTTCTAAGTTCACTTACTGGGTTATAGGCAGCCCTTGATTCCTCACTAGCTGTTAACCAAAGGCTGTGGCTCCTTTTCTCATAAACCTCTCTCTACAACTGCTCACAACATGGCAGCCAGCTTCCCCCTGTCTCTGTTCCAAGACAGAGAGAATGTATGTGTGGGAGACAGTACCCAAGATTGAACATACAGTCATTTTATGCTTGTATATGAAGTGACATACCACCACTTCTTTCATATGCTATTGACTACATGGGCCACCCAGGATGCAGTGTGCGAAGCTGTGAATAATACAATGTGTTGATCTCTGGAGGTATCTTGGAGGCTGGATACCAAGGTGCCTACACTAAACATGTGAGAGCCCGGCTATCTCTCCTCCCACCCCGCACCTGCCCAGTTAGACAAACCTCTCATACCGTGAGTGATGCAGGTGTTATGGACATCGCTAAACTGTTGATATAAGAAATTTATTTATTTTACAGTATCTTACCTTGTTTTTCTCAGCTTTACCTGTAAAGTTATGGAATATGGTTATTCGATGTACTTCATTTTCTCTTGTATAAAGCTCATTTCACTAAAACTTTCTATTCTTTCCTCATAAATTGCTCCCCCAGACAGTTTGTTTCTGGCAGTTTAATTTTCTGAGTTGTCCTAAATCTATTCCTTCCTCCTTAATTATGCCTCTTCAATTAATCTTTCCCGATGTCGTCTTTCCATTTGCTCTCTCCTCTTGGGTTATTTCCACGATACTTTATTTATCTTACAGGTCTCCAATTCCCTTCTAAACTTCCAGTAAGAATAGTTTACACATTTTCCTCATTTTAAACCCCCCTTAAACTTTTGCAACCTAACTTTCACAATCATTGTTCTGAAATAGCCAACCACCCTATTTACTGGATCTAATGACTACTCGATTTTCTTCAGCTTTTGAAATATTTAACATTGCCAGCTTCACTTTTCTTCTTAACACTTCCTTTGTCTTCATATTATCATCTATTCTTTCTTCCCTTCAGCCTAAAATGTTAATATCCATAGGTTCTTCACTTTTAGATTCCTTTATTTCTCCATTCTGTCATCTCATAAATATCATTCTCAATAGGATTAAGAAAAATGATGACTTGTGACCCTTTTCAGATAGTAAAATTCTGTTAAATGTACTAGAGAATATCTTTATTTAAATTTACAATACCCAAAATTCAACACAAATTCAAAATATATTCATACCTCCATTTAGCACATGCAGAGATGGTTTTGCTCCCATTAATATTTCCATTCCTTGACTTATACAAACTGGAGATCTTAAAGTAATTATTTATCTCTATTGCTATAGATCTTTCTATCTCTGTATCATCCATCTACATTTCTCCCATGTGGCCTGTTTAGTTTTGTTGTGTAACATTTAACATTTTCATGTGATTGAATGCATCTCATCCTATTCTTTCTCAACCCTCTTACTCTCTGCTAAACATTTGGGACCTTCCCTCCATGGTCTTCAACTCCTTTCTTTCCATCCTTCTTGGAGTGTTTGCTATTTACGACCTTTTAATCTTAGATTAAGACCAAAATTTTCAATAGTATCAACATAGTCAAAATCTATCCCATGCGCTACTTAAATTTTATCTCAAGCCACTCTTTTCTAAGAGAGGAAGTAGTAAGGGGTTACAAAACAGACTCTGACTCCAGACCATATCTGGATTTAAATATTATTCTGCAAATTAACACGGACTTTGTGTGAGTCTCCTCCCCTTTCTGTGCCTTGGTTTTGTGGTAGGTAAACAATATCTGATAATACTGATAGCTACTTAGAGAAATAATTAGTATATTGGAGCATCTCCAGGGAAATAATAACTGTATTATTTGTTATTACTACTAGAACATATATGCCTGCAATGTATATTTTATATTCTTTTTGTTTTTTCTCCAGTCCTTCTCTGATATTTTACTAAATTCATCACATTTTTACCATCCCCCATCTTTTTCCTCAAGTAATTTTGAAGTTACTCATGCTGTTACCATTTATTCATTGGTAATCTTGTTTCTATTCATTTGACTACTTTTTAAAGATGACTATTTCATTTAATATAGTCTAAGGACACTAATACTTCTAATCTCCTTTTTAAAAAGAAAAAGATTTTTGAATTTTCTTACCCTGATCACCACTCATTTTCCATATTACTATTACCAAGTACATTAGCACTACTCTGGTTTTACCAACCCAAATAAGTTGTTGTTGTTAGTGTTGTTACTCTTTGAGATATTTATTTGGATACATCAATATTTACCTACTTTATTTCTTACAATTAATTCCTCCTTGCAGTTTAGTCCTTACATTTTTTTCTAAGTGCAGATTATCTTTTTGTGTTATTTCTTTCTCACAAATGACTAAGTGGTAAATCTTGTCTTGCCTAAGAACAGTATTTATTTTATCCTTACTGTTGTTAAACAGTAGTTTTCTTGGGTAAAGAATTTTAGGTTTATGGTTTATTTGTTTTTCAGTTAGCATGTTGATATTATTTTCAATATCTTATTGCAAATAAGATACTGAAAGAATTTAACTGACAGTCATTTATTGAAAATATGTCAGTTCCTCATGGTTATTCTGTCTTATATTGAGGGGAGGAGACAATATGTAAGGGTTGGGCTTTTTTTCATTTTGCTTATTCATGCCAATCCATGGTCTGCTTGCTTGATTTTATTTTTCTCTGTTTTCTCTAGTATTTAGTGTCTTTTTCTGAGAACCCTGTGCTTTTTAACTTCAGAAAATTCTCAGCCACCATCTTTTCAAAATTGCTTTTCAGACATCTCTTTCAGCTGCTTTATTCATGTGTCTTATACTCTCATTCTAACCTTGAGGCCTGCTAATTTCTCACTGTATGTATTTGAACTCTAATTTTTGTGCAATAGGCTGGGAAAATAATTTCAATTTACCTCTTCAGTTGTCTCTACTCTTCTGTTTAGTACATTCACAAAGTTTCTATGTCAGTTGTTATATTCGTCACAACTAAGAGTTTGATTTGGTTGTTTTTTAAATCTACTTATTGACATTTCATTCTCTTTTTTATTACTTTGGCTTTATTCCTTAATTTTTACACATCTATGAAGTTTCTGCATGCCTTTCTCATAATTCTGCTTTTTTATGTCTATGATAATTTCAGATGAAGTTACAGTCTCCAGGTCGTTTCCTTAACTCTGTTACTAGAGATGCTCTGACTTCTGTGACTTCCAAATCTCTGTCATGGTGTTTCATGTTGTTGATTTTTACGTTTTAAACGGTGACTTATTTTTGATGGGTTTCCCACATGTTCTTAATTATGGGAGCTTCCTTACTGAGTTTTTAATATATATATTTCATGGATTTTATGGTAATTTCTAGACTGGTTTTTTGTAGCCTATGTAAGGTAAATTTGTTATCTCTATAACACACATTTTTTCTCACAACTGTTTACTTCGCTGCTGTATTCTCAACAACACAGATGCTAATGCATAGTATGTAACTTTTAGCAAATATTTTTTTCTCAAAAGGATGCATGGCTGTTCCACGATTCCTTAAATAAATACAGTGCTGCTCCAGTGCCTGAACAACCTTCTCTTCTGAAAAAAATGTCCTGTGTTTTGCAATCTCATGTCTTACTCAAGATGTTCATTCCCTTCATCTTGGCAAACTAAAATCTCGTCTTTTATGGGTTCTTTCCAATGACATATACTTCGTGAAGACTTTGTTAAATTTACATATGTAAGCTTTGAAATAAAATACATATTTATTGATATAAATTTCCTTCAAGAATGTATTGATTTTTCATTTTGACATACTCAGAGCCATAGACTAACCGTTTTGTGTTCCTCCCAAATTCATATGTTGGAATGGTAAGCCCCACTGTGATGGTGTCAGGAGGTGGGTTTTTTTCCAGGTAATTAGGTCATGAGACAGAGCCCTCATGAATAGGATTAGAGGCTTTATAAATGCTAACTGAAGAGCTATATACCACGTGATGACACAGGGAAAAGAGGGCTGTTTTTGAACTAAAACTAGCCCTCAATGACAGTGAATCAGTTGTTATCTTGATGTTAGACTTCCCAAGATCTAGAACAATGAGAAATAACTCCATTGTTTAAAAACTACCCAGTCTACGGTCTGCTGTTATAGCGACCTGGATGGGCTAAGATATTTAGATTCCAATTATTCTCTGCTCTCTGTACTTCACTAGGACTTTTGGGACATACTTAGGCAAAAGTGTCGTGCCATGACTCTAGGATGTGCTTATCTTAAATATGTCATGGGAACTCTCGTGCAGCAGTTCAACTTGTTGGCCAAGGGAAGACCTAAGCCAATATGTATGTTCACACCCATAATTAAAAAATAGCAATTTGTTGTAACAGTGAAAGGTATATACATTAGAAATAGTGATAGGCATCATTCGGGGCATGTGCATGTGAAAAAATCAAATAATATGGCAAGAATTGGCCCACATTTCTTCTTTTTTTAACTGTTGGTTAGAGTTGAGTTGCAGCTGCACTGTTTAGATGGTGTAAATTTGCCAGTTTTAGACTTTTTGTTTTAGCTTTGTTAATTTCACTCATTTATATTTTTGCTTGGCTCCTGTAAATATTTAACATTTTGGGGTAAGGTTGTGAAGCATTGGTAATAGCTCAGTGTTGCCAAGTAGTATTGGCTTGAGACACAAGATAAAATTTTAGTGAACAGATATTTATTTGAAATCAATTCATTAGAAGTAAAAGAATTAATGAACATTAAGTTATATATGCAATAATCTATATTTATCTGAATTATCCTAACCTTTACTTGTTTCTATGTTTCTCCTATTAAAATATGCAGTTATTATTATAGAAACATGATTATACACATGCATTCAAGTTAACTATAATGCGAGATTTGCCTAAATATGCTGTGGATATTACTAGATAAATTTGTTAACTCAGTAAAACCTATGGGCTACAGACAAAATGGATGGATTCACAAAGAGAGCTGAGACTTGTGGTGACAACTGAATGATAATTAACTGATTCAATTACAGCACAGTTTATTAAAATCTGACAAAACAACCCAGAAATGTTGCTGTAGTGGTCATCTGAATAATGGAATTAGGAAAATTGGGCAGCGATATAACATTTGGATTATAAACAAGTAGTCTGATTACTAGTTTTGTTTGCTTCAAGGAAAGAACCCAATTAGTTTTAGGGTAAATTTAAACTTATTAATGCTTACATTCATAGTATCTTCTGTGTAATTAAAAGCAATGTTATATCAACTAAAGTATAAGATATTATAAAATGATACACCCTGTTTTTCTTGGTGTTCCATTTCCTAGTTGGAGGAGGCTATAGTGCTGACAGAGGCTGGATCACAAAAGTGATGCTGAGGTTCAGAGCTGCGGGAGAGCTCTAAATGGACGTATGAGCCACCAAGAATAATAACAAATGAAATCTTAAAATCCCAGTCTCAGAACCTCTGTAGATACATTTCCAATTATCTGGAGATGTCTTCCTTAGGAGAGTGACATAGGGGGTCCTTCATCTACCATGCGCACTTTGATACAGGATGATATTATAGCCACTCCTGAAAGAA
>PVKM010001549.1:0-75817 GCA_004027735.1 Carollia perspicillata
GGTTTTGTCCATGTGTCCTTTATAGTAGTTCCTGAAAACCCTCCCTCCATTGTCCCCTCCCCGCTCCTTCTGGTTATTGTTAAATTCTTCTTAATTTCAATGTCTCTGGTTATATTTTGTTTGCTTTTTGCTTTTGTTGATTATGCTTCAGTTAAAGGTGAGATCATGTGGTATTTGTCCCTCACTGCCCAGCTTATTTCACTTAGCATAATGCTCTCCAGTTCTATCCAGGTTGTCACAAAGAGTAGGAGCTCCTTCTTTCTCTCTGCTGCTTTATTCCTATGACAGTTCAGTTTTCAGAGCTCTTGCAATGCTATTTCATCATGCTTCACTCTTGGGGTACTTCTGGGGCTCTCCTTTAGCCCCTTCCAGTAACATCTGTGGGGTAAATGGTGCTGAGTGTTATTGGGCTGTGAGTGGAAGGGACCTGAGCTTGGATCTCCTCATGTCACTGGGAAACTCGGGCTGCTTACGCTAGCCTTGTAGTAGTAGATTCCCTGAACTGCTGATGTTTTGGTGGTGAGCGGAGACTAGGAATGCCTGAGGCTTCCTGCTACCATTGCTGCCGAGGGAGGAGGCTGCCTTTGAGGCCTGGATTGTAAAGTGGCAGTTGGAGTCCCCCCAGGTCTGTGCTGGGCTCCCTTTTATTGTTCTTATGGTCATAGAAAGCAGACATTCTTGGGGATGTGTATGTGTGAATGTGTTTGTGTAAATTGGGAATTGTTGCTGTAGGCCTTTCTGGTATCTTTCCCACCAGTGTATGGCTGGTTAAAAGAAGGCCCAGAATCTCACACATTGTTATTCCTTAAGTTCTGATCATTGTCGTAAGAAGTAAATAAAATAATGCATGAATAGTAGAATGAATAGCACAAAATAGGCTATTATTAATGATACATAGGTGTGTTTTACTTAACCCAAATAAATCTCTGCAAGATGTACAAAATTATGACAGCTGTACCAATTATCTAGAGAGTATTTGTATAGTGTCTACATTATTTTTCCACTTAAAGTTTTCTAATTGTTTTCCTCCTTTTCTTCTCCTTCTACTCATTCTGTTAAGGTGGCGGCACAAAGTACATTTGAAAAGCACAATTTATACAATTAACTGCGATATCAATAGCAACAAAGAGTAGCTAATATTTATTAAGCAATTATTCTGTATGGTATTGTACTAGGGAGTCTATATTCCCAGCACTTATTTTTTATTACTTTATTCATTGTTATGGAGGAAGAAGTCATTTGCTCTTCCTGCAGTTAGTGGTGACCGACTGAGAATCTTGCCAATTATCTTAATAATTCAGGTGGGAAGAGTATGCCTAATATTTCCTTTGTGTTCCCTCACCTTTTGTAGTGCGGCTGCACCCTAGGAAGAGAGGAGATGCTGTGGGGAAATTGACTCTGAGCCGCCCCTCCCCCATGGTTTTCACTCACAAAACACGCCCGTCTAAAGCTGCCAGCGACAGCCCCTTCTTCGTGAAGATGTCACTGATTTCTGGGCTATCCATAAACATCCTGGATATTTTAATATTACTGAGAGTTCATGTTCCTGTGTCTTTGGATTTCTAAAATATATAATTGTCATATTCTTCTGTTTCCCCATAGATTTTGAGCTTTGTGAGGACAGGAACTGCATCTTATTTGTCTTAGTATCCTGAGAACTTAGTATTGTACCTGTTACATGGAGATGTCCCCAAACTATTGTTAAGTGACTATTTTGAATAGATCACACCCTTCACTTGCAGGCATGTACGCAAACATGGATACTTTTTAGGTGGTTGATATGGCTGTCACACTTCTGTGTATCTTGCAAAGATTTATTTAGGTTAAATAAAAAACACTTTATGAGCAGTGTTGGCTCCCGTGAAAAGTTGGGCTCTGAGAGGAACAGCTGGAGGAAAGGGGTTTGGAAAATGAATAGTCTGCACTTCTCTGTTGAAGACTGGAGAGATGAGAGCAACTGGAAGCTAAGTGTGCTGATGTGACCTTGGCCATTGTTCTGGCCTCCCAGCTAACCTTATTCTGCCACCTCAGTCAAAATAGTTTTTTAAATTAAGGTCTTTGTTCTCATCTGTCAAATAAACGTGCTGAACATGACCTTCACAGGGTAGTCCTCAGGAAAAGCTAATAAATGATTGCAAAATCTGAGAGCAGGAAAAACACTGGGTAAATCTTGAATAATAAACCAGGACCTTTCTATGCTAAGTCAAACTAAGAGGCATTTAATTTGCAGTCTTCTAGTATTTGACTATCTGTTGCAAGAAAAAGAATCACCAAAAATGTATACATATACGAAAAGCTGACAGTTGAAAAACTAAAATGAAAAGTAACGACATAAACAATGTTAGAAGATGCCTTCAAGGAGATGAGTTGTCTGAAAGTTGAGATCTCAATTTAGAACATTTCTCTCTCTCTAATTGTTGTTATGTGTACTGCTGCAACATGATGAAATAGCCATAAACTTAGTGTGAGAGGCTTGCTGAATAATTTAATTATAATTTAACATTTACTTTTATGCTATGCAATTACTTACATTGCTTTTTGCTGAAGACAATACATTTAAGCAGCTGCACACAATGAAAAAAATAGCTGACAGGGTCAATTCTAAAGTTATATTAAGGTTTAGTTACATTCCTTTTTCACCCAATGGACTTAACAAATTAGGCAGCATGAGACTAATTGAAAGAAAATCAGATAAGTAATCAGGAACCCTTGATTCTTCTCTAAGCATTGTTGTGATTGAGCTCTCCGAATTTTGTAATTTGCTCCATCTTTAGTGGTTAAATCTCTATTTTCTTATCTATAAATGTTGTCATTGGGTGGTCAGTGTTTCTTTCATTCACTAACATTCTGTGAGAATGATAACTAACATTGCTTATAGAATCTCAGAAAGGCTGTGTTGTTTATGAGATTAAATCCATTCCAAAAGCAAAAGTTATTTAATTATGTTCTGTATCTACTTTATGTTATTGTGCAAGACTACTTTACAAAATTTGGCTGTTATTTTGTACTCCAGATTCCTTATATTTTCCCCTTCCTGAAAGTTTGCAATACAAGTAGTTTTCCTATTAGTTTTACTGCAAAATATTTGTTGCCTGTTTACAATGCAAAAATGACTACACAAAAACATCAATTAATATATTTTTGTGTTAAATATAATTTCCATGTTGTCTCTTTGTGACTTGAGAAATATTCCATGTTAATTTTAATATTAAGAGAGATATCTTTTGCTACCAATACATCAGTTTTCTCTTGCATAATTTAGAATTTTGGGTGATTCTCACAGTAAACAGTATCTGTTAGAAACACAAGTTCCAAGTAAAGGGAATAACTTAGTTGCCTGTATTTTTAAAGGATACATAGACATTTTTTAGTCAATTTAAATGTTTTTATGGAGAATGTCAAACATGTTTTAAAACAGTTTTAGAGATATAATTAACATAAAAATTTCAGCCACTTAAAATATACAATTCAGTCCTTTAAAATGTATTCACATTGTTGTGTATCCATCACCACAATCTAATTTGAAAACATTTTTACCTGTACTAAAGTAAGCCCACTGAGCCCCATCTCCCCTCCTCTCTCCTCCTTCTGCTCCTAAGCAACCAGTTATCTACTTTTTGTCTCTGTGGAATTAATTGTTCTGAGTATTTTCAATAAGTGAAATCTAGTACATGTCTTTTGTGATTTCTTTCTCATAGCAAAATGCTTTCATGGGCCAGCAATGCAGTAGCATGTACCAGTACTTCATTTCTTTTATTTTCAAATAATATATGTTGAGTGAATGTAACACATTTCATTTATATATTCATCAGTTGGTTAATATTTGGGCTGATACCAATTTTTGATTATTAGGATATGCTAATATGGACACTTGTTTATAACTTTTTCTTATTTTAGTTTTTAAATATATTTTTAAAATATACTTCATTGATCATGCTATTACAGTTGTCCCAATTTTTTCTCCCCTTTATCCCCCTTCATCCCATACTCTCTATCTCTCCAGTATTCCCCCCCCACACCAGTTCATGTCCATGGGCTGTACATGTAAGTTCTTTGGCTTCTTCATCTCCTATGCTATTCTTAAACTCCCCTTGTCTATTTTGTACATACCAATTATGCTTCTTATTCCCTGTATCTTTTTCCCCATTTTCTTCCTTCCCCCTCTATTCTGATAACCCTCCACCTGATCTCCATTTCTGTGATTCTGTTCCTGTTCTAGTTGTTTGTTTAGTTTGTTTTTGTTTTTGTTTTAGGTTCAGTTGTTGATAGTTGTGTTTGTTGTCACTTTACTGGTTATATTTTTGATCAACTTCTTTTTCTTAGATAAGTCCTTCTAACATTTCAGATAATAAGGGGTTGGTGATGGTAGACTCTTAACTTGACCTTGACTGGGAAGCACTTTATCTGCCCTTCCATTCTAAATAATAACTTTGCTGGATAACGTAATCTTGGATGTAGGTTCTTGCCTTTTATAATTTTGAATACTTCTTTCCAGCCCCTTCTTGACTGCAAGGTTTCTTTTGAGAAATCAGCTGATAGTCTTATGTGAACTTCTCGGTAGGTAAATCTCTGCTTTTCTCTTGCTGCTTTTAAGATTCTCTTCTTATCTTTAATCTTGGGTAATGTAATTATGTTGTGCCTTGGCATGTGCTTCCTTGAGTCCAACTTGTTTGGGACTCTCTGAGCTTCCTGGACTTCCTGGAAATCTATTTCTTTTGGCATATTGGGGAAGTTCTCCTTTATTATTTTTTCAAGTAAGTTTTCAATTTCTTGCTCTTCCCTTCTCCTTTTGACATCCACATGATTCAGATGTTGGAGTGTTAAAGTTGTCTGGGAGGTTCCTAAGCCTCTCCTCAGTTTTCTATACAGTGTTTTCTCTTTTCCTCTGAAATCCTGACTACATAAATATTAGAACTATTGGTGTCTTATGACAGATTCATGAGCCTTTGTTTAAAATTGTTTTCAGTTTTTTTTTGTTGCTATTTTGATTGTACAATTGCTATTAAAATATCTTTAATTCATTGACTCCTCTGTTTCCTTTATTTGGTTACTGGGTTATTCTAAGGAATTTTTTTTCAGTTATTGTGCATTTTAGTTTTAAAATTTTTATTTTGTTTTTTTTCAAATCATGTGTTTTCTTGTAGAGAACTTCTGTATTTTCACCCTTTTAAAAATGTTTCACCTTTACTTCTTGAAACTTGGCAATAATAGCTCCTTTAAAATCTTTGTCAGATAATCCCAATGCTTGCATCATTTCAGGATCAACATCTATTCATTTTCTATTTTTTTGTAAGCTATTGAGATTTTTCTGATTTTCATATACTGACCAATTTGGATTGTATCTTGAAAATTTATTATACTGTGTTCTGGATTTCTGGGTTCTTTTTAATTCCTATGGAGATTGTTTATTTTTGTGTGTATACATATATGTGTGTGCATCATGGACATACTTGTATTTTGCCAGTCAATGCACCTGGCTAAGTTTAGGCCAAAAGCTCCAAACTCCCTCATGTGGGTTATGGTTTTAAGGTTGTTCAGTTTTCAGGGAGAGCACAGTGCTAATTGGCTGCATTTGTGTGTTTCCCATCCAGAGGGCAGTCTGAGGCTTTCAGGGTGGTCAATCATCAGTTCAGTTCTCAGAGCATTTGGTTTGTTCTTTAAAGTCACACTCATGATCGGGTTATACACAACTTTATAGGATCACGTTCTTGAATTCCCTTAACAGTCTTTGATACTTCCTGGCTCCCAGAGGCCCCCACTTTCTCTTCTGTCTAGAAGAGAAAGCTAGGTCTTTTAGCTTCCCCACTCTGCTATGTTCTTCCGACAACTATGTCTGCCTCCAGGACCAAGTAGCAGGACTATAGAGATACAAGAAGAAAATTGGGATACTCTCTCACGTTCTCAGGATCACAGTTCCTCCTGTTAAGAGTGAAGAGTTCCTTTCCCTTGGAGTTGAGGTGCCTGCCCAGATGCTCATGCCCAGCCCTACCACTATCACTGCGGGTTTGCCTGGGACTAGAGTGAGAGAATGGAAATAATAAAAAGCAAAAACAGTGAATTTTTCTACTCTTTCTCACCCCTGGGACTCCCTTCCTTGATGTTCAGATGAGAAACAGAGGGCTTCTTTTTGTACCCCTTCCCGCTTATTATACCCAGAGTGATATTCCAGCCTCTGTGCTCCTTTGTAGTCCAGGCTGAGAGAAAACAAGCGACTCACCTTCATGTGGTCTTATTTTGAGTTCTGGCTTCCTTTTATCATTCTACCTGCTACCATTTAACTTTTCTGCCTTCAGATAGTTGCTTAATGTATTTAGTTGTATTCGGTAGGAGAAACAGAATATGTTTGTTTTTATTTGAACTGGCACCAGAAACTTAAATGCATATTGAAAATATGCATTAAAAATTACTTCTTATTTCTATCTTATTTACTTGTTTTCCCTCTATGTACTTTTAGGTCTACATCTTCTAAACCATTTAAAGCAAATGGCATAAATTGTTTTTGAAAACCACAGCTATGAAACAACATCCAGGCCCTCCATTGCTATTTAGCCTCATGCTTAAATTACCTTACCAGCAAGAATTGCTTGTTTATATTCTGGCTCTGCTAGTGGGCCTTGCTGAGCAGAATCAAGGTGTAGGCATTATGTTGACCACAAATTTCAGGCCTTTCAGGAGGTTAGTTTTTGGATACTAAAGTGAAAAAAAATTGAAGCTATAAATGTTCCTTGCATACAACTGGTTAAATAATGAAGATAGTGGACATATTGTTATATGGTCAGATTCTTTTTGTGATCTCTTTTTTACTTCCGGTTAGTTACAGAAAAGTTTTGCTAGTGGAGGACTCAGAAAAATATTAAGTGTTCATACATTTAGATAGAATTCTTGTCTTGTCTTTTCAAACATCTTTGCCTTGAGGGATCCCTTTGTCAATATAAAGTTGTGTTTAATCCATATCTAGAAACAACAAAACTTAACTGTAAGGATGGAAAGAATTCTCAAACAAAAAAAATACAAATTACCTTTTCCATCTGTAAAGTTACAGTACATGACTCTGTACTGTAGAGTCAAGAGTCATGAACAGATGTTCCCCTGCTTTACCATGGATCCTGTCAAGCGTCATGTTCCTATTCTACGCCACTCTTCCAGCGAGGGGGCGGTGCCTTAGCACTGTTATCTCAAAGTGTCTACATTCACTGTTCTGAGTTACCAATGTTAAATTTTATTGATAATACTGACAGATAGGTAAACAATTACTTGGAAAGTTAATACAAGTAACATGTAAAAGAACCCACTTAGAGTAGAAGCAAACAAATGTCAAGATGGCTTTCTTTAAATTTGTCTGGAAAACTAACGTAGGGACCAAATTTCATCCCTAACATAATCTATACCAATATATTTGTAGAATATTTACAGAAAGCTAAAATCTAATTCACATTTGTTGCATTAAGATTCAAGTAAGTTCTTAATTTTTCATATACTTTATTTTAGAAGCTAATTAATTCAGGATTAAAATTGTAGCAGAAAAGCAAACATCTCTACAATTAATCATTAATATCAGTTGTTAGCTTTTTAAATTTTAGTTTTATTGAATTACATTTCTTCATTGCTTACTTTTGTCTTGAGGGCTGTGAAAAAAAATCCTTCTTTATATCATCCCACTAAATTTTGCATTCATTTTCTTTAGTTTTACCTATGGCATATAACATTTTCTAAGTAAAAAATTATTAAATAGATATTTAGCAGACATTGGAATTTAAATTGAATGTATCCGTTTAAATAAAGATTCTTGCAGGTATACACACACACACACACATTTGAGAACAATGACACATTGAAATGAAAGAAATATTTTAACAATTCTCCCTTCTCATTATAGGAGAGTATAAACCTCCACCTATTGTATAAAAATCCACAAGCCATAGAGTTTGCTGAATATATGCTTCAAAATAACACACATATGTGGAATAATAATTTAGGCAAACTCTTACTTCTGATTGACTTGACATGTAACATAGAATTTTTTCCCTCTAATTGTAAAGTCTTCACAACTCTATATATATTTTTACTACATAATTAAAGGTATACCAAATGATTTGTGGTGTTTAATAAGAAGAATCTAGGTAAGCCTGAGTGTGGATAGTAAGAAGGTTGGAAAATTATTTGCTAAGTGGAATGGGGAAACTGAGACAAGGTAATTAAACAATGCCAAACAATTTGAACAATTTATAGCAGCGAGTGAATCACAAGAACTTATCTCTCCTAACTAAGGACATTTGAGAACAAATGGTTTATACCTCTCCTTCCCCGACCACAGAATAAATAGCTTAAACTGCCCTGGTTAGGGAAATGGAGGACGGAGACACAATTAATGGCATTTGTGCTAGCCAAACCTAATGATGGACGAAGTCAGGGGAACAAGTAACAAAAATCTGATTAAAACCAGACAGATCCCATACTAAAAAAACAAAAACAAAAACAGTAAAGTAGACCAAAGATTAGTCCCAAACCCCTTGTATATGCTCATTTTGATGCATCAGACTATTAAAAACATACCTAGAAAGTTGATGATTGTTCCACTGAAAGCCTCCCCTAAGATTTTCACCTGTAGAAGAGAGATAAAACACTCAAGACAAAGGATGATGATGCAGGCTCTCACTGGAGAGCTTGCCCATTCTTTGTCCTGAGCTCGAATTTTTTACTTTTTCCTACACTCTAAGGGTCCCCAGGAGACTTGCAGGGGTACAGAGGGCAGTGGCAGCTTGTCCTGGGCTTACCCACCTGACTCTGTCTCCAAGGCCCCCCTTTTCTGTGACTTTCTGGTGAGTTAAAAGCAGCCCAGCCTTGGCTCATTTCTTTCCTATAACGTTCCTAGGGAGCCAAAGCAGAACCCTGCCTAGGCTCTCTCTTGTTGATCCTTCTCCTGAGCCCTTCCTTTGTCTCAGTGTTCCCAACTTTCACAAACATACTCTCAAAATCACCTGGACTTGTCTTGTGAAATCTTTCCTGCATGAAGTCAAGAGTACACACAATACAAGCCTACACAAGGCAGACCTGCTCTGGGCTGGTCCCCATCGGGTAAGAAATCCAGGTTTAACCTGTAGAGTAAGTGTAGAAACACTGGGGGTGGGAGTAGAAGGGCAGGGCATAACCTCAGCATTGCAAAGAATTGGATATGCCTGACCTCATGTGAGTTTAAGAAATAAAACGGTATTATAACAAAGCTAGTGAGTAAAGAGATAAAGATTTTTCAGAATCTGAAATGAGAAAGAAAAAACCTAAAAAGACAAAAAAGGGTTATGTTTCCCTAAGGTAAATCTTTTGTGGTAGACTATAACAAAGCAATAAAGGAATAGGCAATACTTGTATACCCAGTGGACTATTTAAATATTACTGTGAGTGAGAACAAAAGACTTCAAAATTTCCCTAACTCTCTTGTTTAAATCTATATGGGAATTCAGATTTAGAGCTAAATGGAGCACAATCACATAGGGAGCCTCAGGAGGCTACAAGGACGATGAATATTGATGGGAATTCGCTTCTATGTTGTGCTCTGAACAAATGACAACAGAGTAGTAAACAACTATTTCCTTGGAGATGCAAATAGATTCCATAGGCTGTGAACTGAGACTCTTTCCCACTCAGATCTTATTCAAAGCAAACAGTGTATTTAGAAGGGTATACATACCCTAACAATTAGATGGGGTATGGCAAACTAGAAACAAAGAAACCAAATTAGTTCCAACTCATTATAACTATAAACAAGACTTTTTCTCTCTCACCAAGTAGGCTAGAGATGGCATTATTTTTGTTTCACACTTTTAGAAATAAAAGAATTCACTCTGGAAAAGTTGCCTTTGAGCATTTAGCAAGATTTTGCTGGATCTGAAGTCTATCAGTGCTACCCTTCAGAGAGATATAGTATTTTTTGAAAGATTGTTGCTAATATCATTTTTTCTCCTTTTGAAAAGCTCTATATTCCAAATAAGAACATTTCTCTCTGGAGCCTGCAAGTGATTCATAAGTGACCTTTTAGATGACAAAATGCCATGAGGTGCCAAGCAAAAGGTAAGAAATTAGGATAGTTAACTCAAAATCTAAAACTGATATTCTGAAGATAATTTTTTTTTCTTTTTAAAGGTGAAAATCAGCAATGGTGGTTGAATGGAAATTTGGAGAAGAAAAAATATAGTCATCATGAAGGCAAATGAACAAATAATCTGAAATAATGAGAGTGACTAATAAAACTATCCTCATAGAATTTAGCATGATGTCTATAAATAACTATAGCACTGTAAAGCATTAGCTTAAAAAACAAATTTAGATTCTTTGAAAAACAGACAAAAAAGTAAATTTCTGTATTGCTTTATTTCTGCAGGGCAAAATAGTCTCAAAGCCTAATTTGGAATACCTGCGAATTTTCGGAGAACAGGGGCCACATATTATTATTCATTGTGTTTCTAGGATACAAGTTGAGCTTCATATACAGAGACAAACCAAGAGTCTGTCTACAATAGCAAGTGCTAAGTACCAGGCCATAGGGTTCTCAGACACCACTGGAATGCATTAATATGGGAGAAAATGCATTTTGCTGACTTTGTTTACGAAGATCATTGCATTCTGTTAGAAGAGATTCTTTGGTATGTTAGAAGGAATTCTTTAGGAAGTTAGATATCAATGAGTATGCTAAAGAAATAACAGATTACTAGTAAATTGCATCCTAAGGAACATGTTTTGTTTTATTTTTTTACTTACTGCAGGGCTTTACTGTTCCCTGTGGAAGGTTCAAGTTTGCCACAGAAGACATTAGCAGAAAAGCGAAGAGCAAAATAGAAGGGGAATTTGAGTTCTTTCACCTGTAGCCCTCATTTGCTTCTTCTGATATGAGACCCCCAGTCTCCTATCTAAATAAGGGACATTAGATAATGTCTGGTAAAAGAGTCAGCAAACTGTTAGCCCCCTCCGGGCACCCACATGATTCAGTCGAGATCTGTTTGTACGTTGCCATTGCAGTGCTGGGTATATGTTGACAGCTGGTTGTTTCTCTTCTGCTACAGGATATTTCTGCAAACAGGAAGTAGGGAAAGCCAATCTTTTCTCTACCCACACATTTGAAACTCATAGACTAGATGTGGCAGATTCTGTTGGAGACTATGAATTTCATCAGCTTTCCTGAAACGTTACTCTCTACCTAGGTGCCCTAAACCCTGCTGTCTCAGCTGCCCCGGGTTTTCTCATTCCTTTGCTTCTAGTACTTGTACCATGCAGAGCTGCTGTCAGACATGCCCAAGCTCTCACACCTCGCATTTTCAGTGCCTTTCCAAGATACATTAGAGTCCTGATGAGCTGAGAGTATTAATTCAGTTCCTTTTATCTCAACACACTTGCAGCAGGCTGACCTAACCATGGCCCTATTTTCTCTAACCATCATTAAAGATATAAGTCCCTTAGATTATCCTTTTTTTCTTTTGTTCTCTCAACCCACTATTGTTGTCCCTGTAAAATTCTCAAAATTTCTCATATGTTATCTGAGAAACTTTTGGCCTTTGATGGTTAGACTCCCATTCATCCTCAATCATGTCACTGATCATTCAGGAAATGCTTACCCTTCAGTGAGCATAGGCTCTCTTTTGAGAAACTCTTCTCTGCAGCTTTTACCAGTAGAAGGAAGGCTGTCATTCTCCCAAACCCTTTAAATTTTTGATCTGTGACTTTTTGGTCTATGGCCAGAGGCTGTTAGTTGTCTTTGGTTATTTATTCTCTTTCCTTTTGTGGTAATAGAGTGCTCAATTTTTAGCTGAGTCATAGTCCAGTAAGGGTATTCCCCAGAATCCCTTAAAACTTGCTGGCATGCAACTGAGTTCTGGTTAATGGGGTATTGGCAGGAGGAGCACATGTAACTCCCTGCAATGTCTGTAAAGAAGGAAACAAGTCCTTCTTATAATTTCTCTCTCCTGTTAGCTGGAAAGTCGACATGATGGAGCTGGGCCAGTTGTGACTTGAACAGAGGCCACACATTAGTATAATAGACTAATACTATTGCTGTGCATGTAGCATACATAATAAGTATTTACAGATTGATTAATTGAAATATAAAATAATTTTTATTTTGAAGAAATATAGATCATTTAATTTAATTTTCATTCCATTGTGAAGCAATTTCTGTAACATCCTGACAAGCATTTGCTAATGCTTTTTTAAAAGAAGGGGCTGCCTCACAACATAATCATTAATATTTATGTTATTAATGTGGATATGGGTATTTCAATGGCACTTAGAAAGGGCAGAGGTAAACATGTGTGATCGAATCCCATCATTAACTTAGAGTCCTAGAAATTTTGAATTTCTTAATGTCAACACTTCATTGTAACAAATTGATATTTAGCTCTTAATAATTTATTTCTGTTTGTTCTTAGCTGAGTTTGGAGCTGAAGAAGACC
This sequence comes from Carollia perspicillata, assembly GCA_004027735.1. Lineage (NCBI taxonomy): Eukaryota > Metazoa > Chordata > Mammalia > Chiroptera > Phyllostomidae > Carollia > Carollia perspicillata. The sequence continues at coordinate 12,438 of PVKM010001549.1, forward strand.
AGGCTAGTTAAGAGAGCTTTTTGGGCAAATTGAAGAGAACATACCATCTCTAATGGAGGTAATTTTTACTGAGTTTCAGCCAACGGTATAATACAGGAAACTGGTCTTCTATTTTATCCATAGGCTCATTCACCCTTAGTTGTAGAAATGGGTTTCTATTAAAGACAAAACAAACTAACGCTAATAAGCCAATTACAACATACTTGCAAGCTGTACCTGGCCTAGGAGCCCCCAGCATGTGACCATTATTTTAGACTAACATGGTTTAAGAATAACTCCTCCCCTCTGAATCTTTTTTGTATCAGCAGCTCAGTTACAGCTTGCATTTGAAAAAGTGATAGGAAACAAAGTTTTGAGACCAGCAAAGCCAAGAAATGGGAGCACTTTCACCTTAGGTGCCTTTTGATATGTGAGTTTCATGACACCATGGAAAGAAATAGTGAAATTATATGTATGACATTTAAAAGTTCATCACAACCTGGCTGGGACTCATAGGAAAAAATGATTGACACCTCTCACACACATGGTTTCTATCTTTGCATGGCTATAATTATCGATAAAGTTTTTTTAGGGGCAGATAATCAGAAGCAGTATTTGTAGTATGTGAGGATGTGAGAACTTCCTCCAATAATGAACCCTGTCTATTTATTGTCATTCAGGCAGCCACAAACCCCTCAAACAGCAGTATCCTTTTTATCTGATGTTTCAGTTTCCAAGGTTTTAGTTATAAATGCTCAACTGAAGTCCAAAAATATTAAAATGAAAGTTCCAGAAATGAACAATTTGTCAGTTTTAAATTATGTGCCATTCTGGGTAGACTGAGGAAATCTTGTGTTTGTCCCACTGTCTCGGGCAGAACATGAATCCTCCCTTGTCCAGTGTTTCTGCACTGTGCACACCCCCACCCCTTAGTGACTCAGCAGCCCTCTCAGTTATCAGATTGATCATCACAGGGCTTCTGTCCAAGTAAACCTTATTTTTCTTAATAATGCCACATTCACATAACTTTCATTACAGTCTATTAGTATAACAGTTCTGTTTAATTATTGTTCTTAGCCTCTCACAGTGCCTAATTTATAAATTAAACTTTATCACAGATACGTACATGTAGAAAAAACATAGTATGTATAAGTTTCGGTACTATCCATGGTTTTAGGCAACCACCGTCGGTCTTGGAACTTACCTCCTCAGGTAAAGGGAAACTACTGATTTCTATCATCTTGCCTACATTTTTCTTGTATTTATAAAGATATATCTGGCTAAAGACTTTTTTTTTGCTAAGATTCACTTATATGATATTTTTTCCTCTTGTTTCATAATTTGGCTTCCTTCAGAGAATACAATTTCCTGGAGTGCTCACAGTTTTTTAATCCCATGTTTCTGGCTGGGATTATACTGTGAATCAACCTCTAACTCTTCATAGCCACTAGTTTCTGAAATCTTACCCTTTTTTTCATGTGAAAATGGGTCAAATATATGGTGATCGAAGGAAATGAGTTTAGGTCGTGGTCACACAATCCAATATACACATGATGTATTATAGAATTGTACACTTGAAACATATAATTTTATTAACCAATGATACCCCAGTAAATTTAATAAAATTCTAAAAATTAGAATATGTATTCTACATTTCAGAATTTTTCATATTTTTTACAATTCTTAAATCATTACTAACTGTTTGTTCCATGATTATATCTACAGATTTGGTTTCCTGGGGCTTAATTAGACAGAACCCAGGATTTTAAAGTCACTTAAAACAGCTCAGTGCTCTTGTATTATTTTGATGTGTGTGTTTGTTTGTTTGTTAATCAAATATTTACTTCAGCCTGAAGCGTTTGAGTTCAGAGTTGGGAATGGAGCTGCAACAACTAGACACAGATTTTGCTTTCTAAGATTTAAAAGAAGAACAGAGGTAAACACTTGGGCCCAAATCATAATAATAATAGTTAAAGTAATTGAGTGTTGCTATTCTGTGTTTGTCTTCTAGCTGCTCATTTTTCCTCACAGTGTGATGGAGTCGATGCCACTCATTTTACAGACGAGGAAGCTGCTGGACAGAGTGATCCAGTGAGTTATTAAGCACCCCACCACTCCTAAGTAGAAGTCTCTATTAAAATATAAAGTTTCCATTCATATGAGGTTACAACTATGGCTCGTTAGCCTTATTTGACTGAAATTCTGTCCCTCATTAATTCAGGTCACTGTCCTAGTTTTGGTGTTAAGGTCATTCTTCTTGGTAGAGAAATAGAGTAGAGTTCAGAAGTAGTGTTTCTTTTCTGTCACCCACAGATGTATTTTGATTTTACATACGACATATAGGACTGTGCAATGCTGATAGAAGCATAATATTACATTGCCTTCTTCCAATACTGGGGAATGTTCCTTTCATCTTCCTTACGCTATCTTTAAACATATTTGTAAATTCCTTTATATTGTTTGTCCTAAGACTCATTCACAACTGTCCTTTTTATACATTGGAACATCTCTTTCATGAACTTACATGTTTCTTTCCCCTTTTTTGTATTTCTTCTGTTATTCATATGCTCTTTATCTGAGATTATCAAAGGCCTCTCTGGTAAGCGGTATTTTAAATGACATTATGCTAAGTGAAATAAGACAAACTCAGAGAAGTTAAAAAAAAACCACTTCATGATGTTAATAATATGTAAAATCTAAAACAGTCAAATACATACACAGAGAGTAGAACGGTGGTATCTAGGGTGGGGTGGGGTGGGAAATGCAGAGAGGTTGCTCCAAGGGTACAAAGATACAATTATGTAGTAGGAAACGCTAGAGATCTAATGATTTACATATGACTATGGTTGATAATAATGTATTAAATACTAGAAATTTGCTGAGAGTAGATTTTAGGTACTTTCATCACATATAAAATGGTAACTATGTGAGGAGATGATATGTTAATTAGCTTGACTGTAGTAATTGTTTCACTATGTATATCTATGTCAAATTATTGTTCACACACATTAAGTATGTAAAACTTCACTTGAAAATAATTTTAAAAATAAATGCTTTTTTCTTTTATGGATTTTCCTTATTAGGTTCATCCACAGCTGTTATATTTTCTCTTTAATTGAAATATCTTCCTCTGAATATATTTACTAGTAGGAATATTCATTTCCACCCCCTAAACTTCTGGAAATCAATTTTTCTTGTCTTTTGTGATAGCATATCAAAAAGTAAAACATGTCATCTTCTATAACCTTTGATTTAGGCTCCCCAAGTGTAGTGGGGAAGGCTGTGCTCTGCACAAACGTGCCTTATTAAGGAAGTGGCCTGAGTTTACTCATGGGGCTGTGGCATGAAGTTTGCACAGTTAATTCATCTAAAAAATAGTGACAAAAATATTTACTTGCTAACTGGGAGGAATAAATGAGATGTTATACATGAAAAGTGCATTATTCCATGTTAACTGAGATACTTATTCTTGAGAAAATGACAGTGTATACTATTATAAAATTTAAAGTCTGCCTAAGGTTATATAACAATGTTGCATGACTCCACATGGTGCCATTTCCATAGCATTCCACATAAATGGCAGCCCTGCAGTTGCTCAAAACTTTGACTTTGAACTCAAGCACCTTACTCCATGGTCTATGGACTGCACTAATTTAGCAAACAGGCATTCAATGTCTACTAGGAGACTGGAACTGTTCTGGATGACAAGCAAATAAAGACATACAGGACACATCCCTTTTCTAATAGAGCATACAATTTAATAAAAATTTCAGAAAGAGAATTATGCTAGAGGAAAAATAAAAGAAGCAAACCCTTTTGCTTTCACAGACAGCTTCTTATTTTACCTTAGGAAAAAACTCCTTCTCTGGGTGGAGAAGTTAGAAAGAGTTCTTCCTTGACAGGAGGGCTGCAGGAAAGTGCAAACTTCTTGCCACTGTGCCCATGACTTGGAGAGCTAAACCCAGGCTGATTTCAGTTCCTAGTCATATTTCTTAGCAAGGTGCCTGTGTGCAGAGTACAACCCGCAAACTATATCTGGAGACCCTGAATTGACAGTTGCAAACAAAGCTGCACTTTACTTTTGGATATGCTATCACAGAAGATTCAATGGCACTACCTAGTGAAACCTCAAATTTTGCATTACTTGTATGAAACCAAGTTAGCACATATTGGCTCACTGTTGCATTAAATGAAATATAAATCTGGCATTTACAATAATTGAACAGAAATTTAAATTTTGACTGTAGTGTTTAGAGAAAATGGCAGCAAGGATTGCATTTGTACAACAAGACTTCCTAATTTTTTTCTTTGTGTCTTTCTCTTTCAATACCTCATACCCATGGGTGGATGGGAATACAGAAAATACGTTTCTTACTGTCCCACAGGGTTAAGTCATCAGGTTTTAATAGAAATTGACATTCTTTCTAGGTAGAATAAAGATAGGAAATGTAATACAGAATGATATTTAAGAAAAATTCCTAATTTGCAGACATCATTAAGTCCATATAGCTGGTGAATTAAGCTGGCAAATTTCTTTATCCAATACTAGCTTGAGTTAGTGGTGTTGTATTATGAATCACTTATCTCCCAAAGTCCTATAAAATATATCACAAACCGAAGTTTAAATAAAACAAACTGCTGTACTTGCTTTTGACTCCTAACCCTAAAGGTTCATGAAAAAAATATACACACTCTGGGATAGGGAACAGATAATTAATGGTTGCCCATAATTCTGAAGCTGAGCATGTTCAATCTGGGTAATTACACCAAATCAAGCAGAAACACTATTATCAGCTGTTAAATGCTATTGTACCACTAGGCTTTTTACCTTTGTTTTTCCACTTGAGATGAGACATGACACCTTAATTGAATATATCCTCAAGTTGACAAATTCTAAAATATACAAAAGTACTTTCCCCCTACTGAGTACTCAAGAAGAGTTCTAAAAGTAGCTGAGACCAATCTCACAAGTCTACAGATAACGATGTATTTTACCTGATTGTTCTGAAGTCTCTTCTGGAAGCGCACCAAATACCTCTATCTTTATAATTTATGTTTTAAACTTGAAAATATGCTTTTCAAATCATTTTTTACTTCTTTTATTCATGTTTATCCCCTGCTATATTTGAGTGAGACCAACCTAAGGACAGTATTGAGAAACACATCACCCCAGTGTGCAGAGTAGGACCATGATACTCATAGAATTTTGTAGTTAAAAAAAAGTATCATCAAACTTGCTCGTGGCCTATCAAGAACTAATACCTGATTTCCATCAAGTAGTGTGCTTTCAATTCTAAAATACTTCCAGGAGTTTTAGGGTTCAAAGCTTAAGGTAATGTCAGCACTTGGACAAAAATTGAGACACTGAATTCTATTCAAATTTGATTTTATAAGCTTATGTCCATCACTTGTATTGTTCAATAGTCAGAGCAATTTTGAAAACACATGAAGCAGTAGTTGGGATAATGGGAGAGAGGCAGACAGAGAGAGAGAGAGATTGAGATTGATATACAATTTAAATATCTTCAAAAGGTACTTTTTGGACTAATAGGACATGTGTTATCCCTTATATTTAACTATCAATATAAACATAGAAGGAAAAGTGCAAACCACTCTTCCAATTATTTTCTGCCTCAATTTAATATTTCTTAAACCTGTATCTTTTAAGAATTTTTGGTAAAAGTTAGATCAGTTCTTTCTTCAACTCTCTTTATTCACCAGATTTGGAAATAATTATTTAGATCAAGAATAGAACAAAACATAAAAAATAGTGTATTTGTTGTTTCACCCATCAATGTTTATTCTAAAAAAAAATGAAGTGACTAGGTCATGGAAGAAAGAGGGAGAAGTTAAAGATGAATTGCAGAACCATACAGGACATTCCAGATACAGTTCTGGTTTGGGACCATTTTATTGTTTCAGCTGTGTACGTACTTAACTTGCAGTGATGCTGAGACGCCTAACTGAAATGAACTAATAGGAAGGAAGAGATCTGGGTCACAATTTCTTAAAGTCTAGTTATTTAGATTGTGAAAGTTTCCCAAGGGATGGATGAGAAGAAGGACAAAGGGGCAAGAACTAGACCTTAGAGGATTCTCTGTTTAAAATAAGATTAAAAAGCCAAGAAGCCAGAAAAGACTAACCAAAACAAGAAGCACAGGCGTTGAAAGGGAAGGTGAAAATCAAGGCATTTTGTGCTCCAAAACCCTAGGACACTGGTCATCATGGGTTGCCCGGGCGCCAGTTCACCCAGCGTATCTGAGAGTCACTGAGAGTTACTGAGGCCTCCACAACCTTATCTCACTCCCCAACCTCCCTCTGGTCTGAGCCCCATCTTCAAAATCCAGGAGTCACTAAGGATTGAAACAAAGGATTACAAATATATCCTTTAAAGTGATTTACCCTGAATGTCTGTACATGCGAGGAATATTGAGCCTTAAAATAGTTGTAGAATACGTAGATTTTTAATTTTTGATGCTAGGTCCTCCTCTTGCTTCATCATTTTGTTAATTGATGTGCTGACTGATCCACTCTGATTTTTTTTATTTCCTGGTCTACTACTGCAGTGATGTGAAGACTGTGAGCAGATTTCCATCCTCGATATTTTAGAATTCAGATGTAGCTTGCTCATCATTACATTTAGTTGCATCTCGTGGGGAAGAAGCTGGTACAAAACAGGCTCAATACTTTGCTGGAAACATAGCTTACTGGCTTAAAAGACTGCTCCAAAATTTCTACACTGACATTACGAGTGAACTATGATTTTCACTTATTTTAAGTGAACATTTATATCCATATCAAGGACAGAGATGTTTAAATAGAAGACAATAAAGACTAGGTCTTAGATTTGCTGTTAATGTAAGACCTTAGATAAATTACTTCATTTTGGCACCTCAATTTTCTCATATGTACAATAACTATAGTAATGGGACCTTTTACATTGAGTTGTGAGGAACTGTGAAAACTAAATAGGCAAACACATGTAAACACATAGAATCTGAAAGCAGTAAACAGTCAATATACTATGTTAGTTAGGTACGTTACTGTTGCTGTCATTGTTATTACTATTGTTATTCCTTGGTATGTCCAAAAGAAACTTTAGGCCTTTTCTGAAGCAATTAACTATGTTGTATATAATAAATTTAGTAACATTAAACTTAAATTATGTTTGTGAGAAATTTATGGACTTAGAGGATTTTAGTATGTTTCTAATTCTGCTCTTTGTTATCTGAGAAAGTCATTTAAACTATCTGAACCTCAGTTTCTTCCTTTGTAAAAGAAGGAAGAAAACGATTTCTGTCTCATTGAGTTACTGTGAAGGTGAAACAAATAATGTGTATGAAGGATTTGTGTAAATTATAAAGTGATATATATAAGATAGACACTATTTTTTGTTGTTGTTTAAACCTTTGTAAGACACTATATCCAATGACATCCTGTCCCACAAAATTATTGCTTAGAGTACGGAAACAGGTGTATAACACCATTCATTTTCTTCTGTTCACATATTTTTCTTGCTGCTACTCTTTCTCCCCCTTTCCTTCCTTCCTTTCAGATATAAACATACTAATTATATTTGAATGTTACTATAAGCAGGGGCCTGTACTACATGTTTGTAAATAATAAAGTTAACTTTTCCTCAACGTGTCTTACTATCTACTATGGAAAACAAACACACACAAAATAAATTAAAAAGGGGATAAATGGTGATAGAGGAGAATTGACTTGGGCTGGTGAGCACACAGTATAATATGCAGATGACAGATCACAGAATTGTACATCTGAAACCTATATAATTGTATTAACCAATATCACTCAAATAAATTCAATTAAAAAAGAAAGAAATTAGTATGCTAAGTGCAACAGTAAATATATGAACTAGATAAGGAAGTTCAGTTATGCAATTTCTGAATTGGGTCTTTGGGCACGTGTCTTCATCTGCATGTATTCTCTGTGTATCGCAAAATATTTAAACACAGAAAAGCTGTGTCTTAAAAATGGAGTCACAAGTACCTTGGCAGAACATTTATTATAAATGCAGGGTGCTCAAGAACTATTTGTCAACTAATTAAATTGGAAGTATATAAATTCTTAAATATTTAAGTGAAATAACTGTGATGAGTAGTCAGTGATCATTTTAAAAAATGACTAAAATTTTCTGAAATCTCAAGTTGTTCTATATATGATTATATATAAAATATGAGTAACTGCTATGAATAATGAGAGGCAGTCTCTGAAACATACAGATTTTTTCATTAATTTTCCAGTTCCAAATAACCTGTTTATCTTTGAATTCAACTTAACCCACAATGATGAAAAACATTGGATCAATATTTGAAGCATTGTCTCTTAATGACAACTAACAGTATTTTAAAATTCATGTTAGTGTGAAGAAATATTGAAGTACAAACTAGAATTTTAGCCCTTTATAAACTGCAATCCAATGAAAAATAAACAAAAACAATATTCATATACTTGTACTGAGATACATGAACACAAGTGAAGAATTGTCAGATCAATTCAGATAATTATGGTTGAGCGACTTAGTCTGAGGAGGACCGCACAAAGAATTCCAGAAGGATCCCAATGAGCCTTTAATCTCTCCTTTTGTAGTTTATTCTCAGAGTTATTTTTTTCTTTGGTTATTTGTGGTAATTGGGACATATCATAACCTTTCCCCTTCTTAGCTGAGTCATCACTGAACAATCTGTGCGCCCTGGTCTTTTCATCCACCCATCTGTCTAACCGCTCCATTGGCCCCCTGCCGTGTCTCATTCCAGTCGGCTCCTAGCTCAGCTTTGCTCCCACCCACCTCTTCCCTTTATGTTCCAATGCACGGGGAGCTCAAAGTGGCATCAAACTGATCTCCCTTACCCCAAGGATCACAACACCATCGCTGTAGAATCCAGGAAGTTTCAAAGTTGACTCAGCTTCCTACTCTGTCTGCTAGTTAAATGCCATTTTAAAAATAACTTAAATTACTTAATTCAGATTGCTTCAAATTCAGTGAGCCTGATTTTCATATATACTCTCATGATGAGTTTGGAAAATACATGTTACCATAAACAGTGAAAATATTTGTAGCAAATAGGTAGTCAGAATTACATTTAAAACCTTTAAAAGCATATCTTTTTCTACTAAAAGTCTTTAGCACAACAAAATAGTTATTAATTTACTGGTTCTTATACCTGACCATATTGACTAAGTTCTAGGGAAAGTGAGGAAAACAATAACAGAATTAGATAATGAATTTACTCTGGCTTTGGAGGTATGTTGTACATAATAATAACTAACATAATGGAGCTCTTTGTTATGCACTGTTTTAACACATAACTATACTGTTAGGTGTTTGCCATTATTATCCACATCTTACAAGTGAGAAAGCTGAGGCCATAGATTATAAATAACCTGTCCAAAATCATCTAGCCAGTTATGAGGCTGACGGAGGGTTTGAGCTCAAGCACTCAGGTTTCCAGAGCCCACTCAGTTAACATAGTATCTACTCAGTAGTAACAGTAAGCCTTCCATTTATTTTAAATATATTTTACTTAGAACCTAGTATATGAGCTCAGCCAGAGGCAATCAATATATCTGATGTCTGAAATACTCAGAACTCCAGATGAAAGCCCAAAAGACTTGGCTGATGAGCTAGGATGACCTAACCTCTGAGGAGGTGCTATTACTTCTTTGAACCTCCATTTTCCTAGATGTACAACCAGAAAGAAAAAAAAATCCTATCTGGTAGGGTTATTGTGAGGATTACAAGAAGTACTAACACAGTGGAAACACAGAAAATGCCTAGTAAATAGCAAGTAGCTGTTGTTTTTCAGAGTCCAGAGTGCTGACCATTTAACTATGGGACCTAGCTGTTACTTTTAATGCTATTTTCTCATGGTAAACCCATCCATGTTTTGAATGTCAGTCCTTAAAAATCATCTCTTCTATTTTGAAATTCCAATGCCACTTAGTTGTTTGCAATAGATTCCGTGAAAGAAGTCAAAGAGCAGTTCTTCCTAAAAACATCTGTTTCCAAATTTGCAAATGTGAAGTGTTCCCAGCTTTTTCAATTCCCTCTGTCAAAAGTCATATGATTCCTTTGCATTTTCTCACACAACAATTTATTTTTTCACAAGTCAAGGAACATGTATAAAGACAAAGACAACAGTGGGAGACAACTAAATATGGGAGATGGGGTTGGATAGCGCAGGGGAGAGAAATGGGGGAAAATGGGGACCACTGTAAATGAACAACAGTATAAAAAAGAAAGCTCTGGTTAACAAACAAACATCTTTCTTCACGGACACTTTCCTCTAAAGACAAAATATTTTATTCCATTAATGTTACAGTCACAAGAAAAGTAGAAAAAACATAAAGTTACATTGAGATGTAGAGACTGGAGATTTCTTTCATGACTTACATTTGTGTATTTGCAAACTAATATAATAACATGACCCTGGCCTTTTAGATCAGTGGAAAACAGTAGAAACTGAGTCTTACATCTACAAATGCCAAAACCCTAGAAAGTTCACTATAAATTTAGTTCTCTAAGGATATGTGTACTCATAGTGTATGTTTGTAATTTTAGCACATCACAATTTTTCAAGGTAAATTATATTCTATTTTCAAGTATAGACCATATATATGTTCTATTTCTAAAACTTTTTTCTGTGTTGTGTGTAGAAAACTTGAAAGCTATTTTGCCAATATTTTCCCTTCTTTAAAAAAATTGTCATTTTAGAGGAAATAAAAATTCATGTTTATCATTAATGAATACATAACTCCTAAAAAATTATTTGTAGCACTTACCTGATAGTCAAGAAGCCCAATGACTTTTCAAAAGGTTTCTTCTAAGTAGAAAGTCATACTTTTCTAAGGATAAATAAGCACAATTCCCCAAAGATTTAAAGCCAGTTCAAAAAGGTCAGATGGGTTCTAATCTCAGCAAAATCACATTTTCTAGGTGTAGTTTAACATATTTAAGGCTTGCTTTTGCAAAATAATTTTTTATTTTTAATTACAGTCGATGCACAATTTTATATTAGTTTTAAGTGTACAACCCAGTGATTAAACATTATTATAACTTACAAAGTGAACACTCTGATAAATCTAGTGCCCACCCGAAACCACACATAATTATTACAATAGTATTGACTACATTCCTTATGATGTGCTTTATATCACTATGACTGCTTGGTACGTACCAATTTGTAGTTCTTAATTCCTTCACCTTTTTTCGCCCATCCTCCCAAATTCTCTCCCATGTGGCAAACTATCAGAATGTTCTCTTCATCTGCGTGTTTCTGTTTTGCTTCCTAGTTTGTTTGTTCGTTTATTTATTTATTTATTTACTTATGTATTTATAGGTTCCACATATAAGTACAATAATATGGCACTTGTCTTTCTCTGTCTGATTTATTTAACTCAGCACAATACCCTCTAAGTCCATCCATGTTCTGAAGCATGTTCTCTAGCCTGTTCTGAAGCTCTTCACTGGGTGCATTGTCTCTAGGGCATCCCATGAAGTGAAGGCCAAGGTTAGCTGCTGCCTGTGCCTTGCCCAGAACCACCCAGCATGAGCTACAAAGTGATCTGTAGATGCCTGCTACTTGTACTGGCCTTGGATGTGCCCAGGAGAGGTAAGCTGCAAACCAAGTCTGGCTGGGCTGCAGCTAGTGCCAGGCCTGGGGCAACTTCACAAGAAATACGGGGCATGCCAAAGACAGAGATGGCTTGTTTGAAGTTTATGAACCTCTGAGAGATTTTAGGAGAGTCTGCAGTATGAGCCAAGACAGGTCATTTGTATAGAAAAGCCTGGAAATGGCTTGTGTGGGCCTGCAAGTTTGGTAGGGCAGGGTCTCAGGTAAATCACCAGGGCAGGGCTAAGAGTGATACCCATGTTGCTTTACTCTCAGATATCACACTCACCCACCAGCTCTGTAGGGGGAGGTTTTAGGAAAGGAACAGTGGCTTTTGCCAGCAATTCTTTCTTGGAGAAAACTGCTCCTCCAGCTCTCACCCTGAAGCCATTCCCACTGTTTTTGACAGCCAGAAATTATGGAGACTTCTCTTTCTGGTTCTGGAGCACTGGGCTAGGGGCACTAGTGTGGGCCTGGGATGCCTCACTCCTCTGGGGGAAGCTCTGGTGTCTCTAGTGATTTTTTATGTGACACATGGGTGTGTGGGACTCACTTGTTCTGTGCCTCCACCCCTCCTGTTAGTTATGATGTGGCTTCTTTTTTATATCCTTAGTTGTAGGACTTCTGTTCAGTTAGATTTCAGGTGGTTCTGAATGGTGGTTCTTCTACAGTTTAGTTGTAATTTTGATGTGACTGTGGAAGGATGTGAGTACTACATTTACCTGTTCTGCCACCTTGACAGACGCCCAGGCTGCTTTTATTTTTTAATAAGGAGAAATCCCTTAGCCAATCAATATCCAAAAGTTATATTGAGTAAACAATTCAAATATCTAGTTTTAATTGTGTAACATTAACCCTATTATAAAAATCCTCTGGAACTACTTAGTAATCTGTTTGAAAAACTTATGTTAAAAAAATATCTAGGTTTGTCTTGCTCAAAATTGTTTCTATGAACTTTCCTAAAGTATGTGGTTTTTATGTTAGGTTTTTATTTCTATTTTGCCTTAATAGTTTTGCTGACTGTTTTTTCACTCCACTTTAAGACATGAAATGAGTAAGATTAAATATATTGTAGGAGAGCTTTAGACTATTAGGCACAGTTTAATATTATTCTTCAAACTTTGCACTTATTTTTTAAAATATTTTATTTCTGTTTTTAGAGTGAGGAGGAGGTGAGAAAGAGAGGGAGAGAAACATCAATGTGTGGTTGCCTCTCACGTACCCCGCACCGGGGATCCACCCAGCAACCCAGGCATGTGCCTTGAACTGGGAATCAAACCAGTGAGCGACCCTTCAGTTTGCAGGCCTGTGCTCAATCCACTGAGCTATACCAGCCAGGGCCAAACTTTACATTTATATAAAATGTAAACTTTCATTTTTTTAATCTACTATATTTTATATAATTTTTATGTATGTACCACAAATAATGCTCTACAATCACCCTTATTAAATTTTTTGCCATGCTTCAGGAAAATAATTATTTAGCCTGTGTATCCATGAGTATGCCTTTTATTTCCAGGCAAGCAGAAAATTATTACCATTGTTGCAATAATGTTGTATTGAATAATTTGTTAATCATTCAATTTTTCCTTTACCTCGTGAGCTCCTGTTTAGTCTTCAGACTCTTAATATGCACCCACTTCTCTTTTCCACCCACGTTGCTCTTACTGTGGTCATGGTCACCTGTGATCTTCCATTGCCACAGTCCATAGTCTTCATCTTTCCCTACTTCCTGTGTGTAATTGCCATCACTATTTTTTTTAAACTTTCTCTTACTTTTGATTCTGTTAACTACAACCTTCTGTTTTCATCCTACATTGTGGCAGTTGTTTTTCTATTTGATCCATTGGATTGTCTTCTATAGCCCATTGAATGCTCATTTTACATAGAATTCCCCTTCAATCCTGGTTTTTTTTTGAGGTGGATGAAGGTCTCTTTTTCACCTTAAGCAAGCTCAGCATTTTCTAGGGTGTCAATGACCACATCATACATTCTCATAACTTTAGTTTTTATCTCTATCTTACACTTCTATCTTTAACTCTAAGTCTATTAATATATATATAACTGTTAATTAGAATGTATTAACTGGAACATGCTTCAAGTTCAACAAATCTAAAATAAATTTAGCACCATCCATCCCAAGCATAATATTCCTCCCATACTTTCAATTTCAGTTAATTACCCCACTCACTTGCTTAAATGAGAAACTGGGACTCATGCTAAACTCATCCCCCCTAGCCCACTACCACCACCACTTCTTATATCCAGTACTCACTGGGTTGTGTTGATCCTACCATACTTTCTTGCAAATAACTGCTTCTAGACTCCTGGCCCAGTGTCATTGACATTGTTTAGAAATGTATCACTAATTTTCTAGACCTTTGCAAAACTTGTTTCTGGTCTTTCTCACTCTAGTCTTTCCTCCTTTCTATTCACTTTTTGTTCTGGTCCTCACTTCTGTTTGACATGAGCTCACTTCTATTTCTTCTTCGAAATCTCAAAATATTAAATTTTATGTACCCTTCCAAAGGAGCCATGCTTTCTCAAGCACATTTGTAATGGCACAAGCTGCTTTCCCCTCCCTTCTTGTTCTATTTCCAGTGCCTCCTCTCTGTCAACTACCTGGCTAGCTCCTGAAGTGGGGCCATTTCACTTCTTGTTCACTGAAATTGCTCTTATATAGTCTATCTGTTGATTTATCAATGTATCTAACCTATTTGCTTATTCTGTATTTTGTCTAAATTTGTGCTATAGATTGCTTAGAATTTTATTTAATAAATGTTTATTTGGTGCCTACTGCATGCCTCACACTGCTAGATATTATTAATAGAAGTAAATAAGTGGGTAGGATTCCTGACTTCGACAGTTCAGTTTTGCAGATAATCTTAACTTGTTCCTTACTCATTCTTCCTCTGAAGGTTTTTCTGACCTCAGCCAATGTTGCATCATGGCAGACTTAGACAATTATCAACATGCTCTCAACATATCATGCATTCAGCATCTCTGTGGAAATTCTATTATTCTATTATAATTGCATAGTACCTCTGCATTAAACTTCACATCACTTAGGTTCAGGCACTATGTCTTCCTTCTTTCCATTTCTAGTTTATAAGAACAACTCAATAGATAAATTTTCTTAATGAAAAAAAAATAAGGTAAAACTCTGAAAATGTCCACAGAACTTTCTGAGCTATCTAAATTGAATTATGTCAAGATTTTAGTGTTTGATGATGTGGACCTTTGTTTTTCTTTGAAATTTTTTCTTTTAAATATCCTAATTTAAAATGTCTCAAAGTATAATTAGAATTTACTTTCTTCGAAATTATTTATTTATTTGTTTATTGGAAATGAGCACCGTAGTATAGGCATTAAGAAGTAGGAAACATGACCATTGATTTTACAAAGCTCATATCCTAATAAGGAAAATAGGACACATCTTGATATTTATATAATGAATCCATTAAAATTTAATGATAACTTTTGAGGAGCACCTACTTTCTGTCAGACACTGGGCTAGAAATTATGGATTTTTAAAGATTAAGATAGGGTTCCCAACCTTAAGAACTCTGCTGTATAAATTCAGACCAAATGCTGTATATAGCCACAACAAACAGGAAAACAATTAATATATTTATTAACGGTGCTTCATGACACCTTTATTGTAATACATTCTTTTTAATTAAGGCCTTCTACCTAGATCAAAGGTGGCAACATGGCTTTCTGGAGTGAAATGTAAGACTGAAATTCTAACCACTTGCCTTTAACCAAGGCTTGTAATTGGAAGAGGACCTCTTACATAAATAAATAATTAACTTTGATAATGAAAGTGCGAAAACAAATGCTGTGGACACTAGTAATGGTATAATCTTTAGTTATATGCATAGAAAAAACAAACAAAAGTTAAAGCAAGTCATTGACTCTAACTATAGGAAATATACATACATGTTTATTTATGCATGTGTACATTAAATAAAATGACAAATAGGCAGAATAATACCTGAATACACAGGATAACTAAAACAATTAGTGACAAGAGTTAAAGACTCATAGGCTGATGAGACTTAAGCTAACTGATGGAATGGCCAGAAAACATTAATTAAGAAAAAAAGTGTTTACCGAGTAGGAGAAAAGTTTTATATATATATATATGCACATGTGTATTTATATATATGTGTGTATATATATGCACATGTGTGTGTGTAATTTGTTCAGGTGGTATCCAGTCATGTAATAGGAAAAATAGAGACATTTATTGAAGAAGACACAAGATACAAGGAACATTATATATAGAATGATGACGCCCAAGTCCCCTTTAAAGTAGGCACCTCGGGACCTCACACAGCTCTCCTAATCGCCATCAGCTGCCTCATCATATTTTCCTGAATCTCATTAAAGATCTGAAATCTCTTTCCTTTCAAAGGCGATTTTAGTTTTGGGCCCCCCTCCTGCCCAGATTTATCACCTAGAAGATGCAGGGAGCCAAATCTGGGAAGTAGGGGTCTGAGTCACTGGGGTGATTTAATGTTTCACCAAAAAACTCTGCAGAGACATGATGCATGAACAGGCACATTGTCATGATGAAGCTGCCAATCACCAATTGCCCATAGCTGTGGCCTTCTGAATCATCTGAATAGCTTCTGTGGAGGAATGTTTAAGCTTACACAAAGTTTTAGGCATATTCATTGCTCTACTCATTGAGTCATTTTGAATGGGATAGCCACACAGTACACATGCTCACTCAATGAGCATGTGTCCCCACTGACTAGTACAGCAAAGTTGTCATTGTTCACAAAGTTGTCATTGTTCACACATGTGCATTCCAGTCCACTCTCCTTGGCTGCCAGGTTGCATCAACATTGTGTAAACTGCTCTCATATTAACAATGGCTGGAATTTTTCTAGACACACTATATATAATAGTGGAGGGAGAGAGTGTTATGGAAAAATAACAAGTACAATTTTGATTTTAGAGAAATAAATTACATTGGTACATGTTCTTTTAGGTTAGGAACAAAGCAAAAAGGCTTAGCTTAAGAGAAAATTTATGTTGTAGCACATATGACTATCAAGCCCATTGAAATTTTGTGCCAAAATATTTTTGTTCATAACTGTAGATATATTAGAAAAAATACAAGGTGTGCCTTAGATCTTTAATATCTAACACTGCAGAAATGGAGAGCTACTCATGTAATGAGGTAATAGTATGTTTGTGTGATGAATAGAATGTAGAAACTGAAAAAGTAAATGGTTAATTTTTAAAACAACACTTTGTAATATTCTTGTAAATTGAATATTTCTTGAAAAACCATTTGTTTAAAAGATAAGGTCTTATTCAAATAAATGAAAATTCCTTTAACAAATGAACTTAGGGAAAAACTTAGGAATCCTGTCTTTGAGGAAATATTACAAAAGCCTAATTATCCATTTTCTACTCCTAGTATTAAAAATACACCCCTGGTTCACATAGCTCAGTGGATTGAGCGCGAGCTGCGAACCAAAGGGTTGCTAGTTTGATTCCCAATCAGGGCACATTCCTGGGTTGCAGGCCAGGTCCCCAGTGGGGGCCATGTAAAAGGCAATCACGCTTTGATGTTTCTCTCCCTCTCTTTCTCCCTCCCTTCCCCTCTTTCTAAAAATAAATAAAATCATTAAAATCTAAAAAAATAATAATACAGCAAAAAGTGCAGCAGTGGTCACAGTCTTGTTTCTACTGTTATTTGGAGTGCTTATAGCTAAATGATGAAGTTAAAGTGATATTTGATATTTCCTGTGGATTTATGTTAATTTGTAGTTTTAATTTGTTACCATTCACAGTAGAACAATTTCCTCACTAGGTTTCCTCATTGAAAACAATCCTCAATTTGCCAGATCTCCTACCACACAATCTTTAGAAATTGAGAGGCTGAATTGATTTTCAATAAAAGAGGAAAATTACATCCTTGTACAATGTCCATTATCTCTAAAATATCTTTAGCTTGTGATAATATGGGTTCTAATTACCTCATTACTCTTGCAATTATTTATCATGAAATACCTAGATATCTTTCCGCTTCTCCAAGAGAGGAGAGAGCTCATCCGATTTTTGCTCATTCGACCACAGCTTAGTTTTTAGCAACAAGGTATTAACCAAGATCGTGAACAGATACGAAAAATTAAGTAAAACTTTTCAAAACAGAGCCAAAGACATTACCTTAGAACTCCTTTTCCTTACTCTTAGAATCTGTCTAAATGATTTAAAGAGAAAGAATCAAGGGCCTATAATATTAGCACAAATAAACCTCAATGCACTTTTCCCAGACACTTATAACAGATTTAAAGATGACTTTGGGAACCGATGTTCAGCTTCTTTTCTGGAGATACCAGTGCACTGTTGTGAAAAATGAGTGGGAAAAATGATCAAATCTTAATAAATCCCCTGATTAAGAGACCCCATGGTAAAGATGGAAGCTCCTTCTTCCACCACAGATCAATAGCAATCCATATCTGGTGGTAGAACTGAAAGAGGATTTGACCATATGTCATTGTTTCCTGGAAGTTACATTTTTTGATTCACTGCCCTTGGGGAAGGCAAACAATAAATGTCGTTGTCAGACACTGCCCTTATATAGATGGCTACATATCAAGTTTCTTAAATTTATAGTGTTTGTCTTAAACACAGAGACGAAAAAGGAGAGGCAACCTGAAATAAAGTCACAGATTTGTATCGGTGCCTTCCACACTACCTCCAGAGCACTCAGAGTTAACTACCTTTGTAGAAATTGTACACAGCAATCATTGGACATTCGGGTCACTGTCTTCCATTCAGAACTGCTATGGGAGTGGCTGAACTGCTTCAGAAGAGTGGAGAGAGTGAACTGAGACCAGGAATGGAACCACTCTACTACCTGCTAAGCTTCTAGCTATAATCCCAGGATAGCTGCCTTTTTGTACTTGTAGTCAGTTATATTTTATAAAGCAGAAAATATTAAGTTTGGGTAATTCTTTATAGAGAGACAAAGTGCCTAAACAGGTTTTGCATATTATAGGGAATATCTGTACCTACTCTCTCTCTACACACACACACTGTGTGTGTGTGTGTGTGTGTGTGTATTTGTCCAGAAGGTATCCAGACATGTAATATGAAAAATAGAGACATTTATTGAAGGAGATACAAGAAACATTGTACACAGAACAATGATGTCTCAGTCCTTTTCAAAGTAGGCACCTTGGGACCTCACACAATTCTCCCAAAAGCTATCAGCTGCCCTAACATATTTTCCTGAATCTCATTGATAGTCTGAAATTTCTTCCATTTCAAAGGTGACTTTAGTTCTGGGAAAAGCTAGAAGTCTCAGGGCACCAAATCTGTGCTGTATTAGGAGCTGTCACCTGTGTGATTTGATGTTTTGCCAAAAATCTCTGCATGAGACCTGATACATGAGTGGGTGTGTGCTGTGATGAAGCTGCCTATCACTAGTTGCCCATAGCTCAGCCTTCTGAATCATCTGAATAGTTTTCACAGAGGAATGTTCAGACTTAACACAAAATTTGATGCAGATTTGTTGCTCTACACACTTATTCAGTTTGAGTGTGATGGCCACACAGTACACATGCTCACTCAATGGTGTCTACCATCTCCACTGACTAGTACAGTGAAGTCATCATTGTTCATGCATGTGCATTCCAGTCCACTCTCCTTGGCTGCCAGGTTACAATGATGATGTACAAACTGTTATTGTTATATTAACAGTGGCTGCACTTTTTACCAGACAAATTATACACACCCGCCCATCCACACACACACACACACATATATATATCTATATATTTAAATTTTTTATTAATTTTAGAAAGAGAAGAAGGGAAAGAGAGAGAAACATCAGTTGGTTGCCTTTTGAACCTGTGCCTAGATGTATGCCCTGATTGGGAATCCAACATGCAACCTTTTGCTCTACAGGAATATATATATATATATATATATATATATATATATATATATATATATATATATAAAATTTATTTATTTATTTATCTATTTATACAATTTTGTATAAGACAATCTCAGCTCTATTTCTACCAGAACATAAGTGTTATGATGGCTACCATTCCCATCTGTTTTGCTTATTGCTATATTCACAAGGCCTACAATAGTGTTTGGCAATTGTTAATCCCATAAACTCATTCTATAAGTGTTTCTTAAATAAACTGATATCAATAATTAGTTTTCACATAGTTATTTTGCTATATAATTCCACTCCTAACATGTATCTTAAACATGTGAACAATATGCAGAATTTAATGTCATTCTTTATTCACAAATGTGAAGTACTGGGTCCCGCAGAAGTAAAGCCTGCTTGAGTGTGGTTGGTAGGGTAATAATATGGGTGTGAAAATTTGTACTTTTAATTTGAACTTTCACCTAAAATATCAGATGGTGTGCTTGAGTGTGATATTGTTATGTTACAGAATCACATGTTTACGATTTTGTAATAAGAGATTTTGTAATAAAAAGAGGCATTGTTTGTGCTGGACCCTGTATGAGGGCAAAAATCTGACTGTTTAACAATTAGTTCTTGGTTAAACATACAACAGTCTTTACATACAATAGAATATTATATAGTTTGAAAATATAGATGCATTAATATAAAATAACATTAACAACATATTACTGAGTATAAGAAACACAGTTTGCAAAATATTATTTCATTTGCTTTGATTTTTGTTTTTTTAAAGGAAGGGACATCTCTATAGGTGCATACTTGAATGAACAAAATACTGCTAATTATATACCTCAGAAGGGTAAAAGTGGCGCATTCTTTATTCCATCCCTTCTCTTCCCTACTTGAAAACTTCCGAAAAAGTCATTTCAAACAGACTTAGGGGACAGCTCTACAAGGAGAATGGAGCTTGTAGTGGGTATTATTATTTTCAGGAGTTTCAATACTTATTCAATCCCAGTTTCAAACAAATCAGTCTTGAGTAGTTCTTATTTTTCCAGGCTCAATTACCCTAGCTCTCTGATGCCCAAAATTCCAGTAATTATATTTGTGAGATACAATACAATTACTGTTATACTTTTTACTGTCTGACACTTTCCAGATATGCTCACTTCCTTCCTTATCTGCTTCATTTCCATGGTCATTTTAAAAATCACTCCTTGGTATTCGCCCCCGACTTATTCCTCTGATCTCTTAGCAACTGTCCTCTTCTTGGGGGCACTAGGAAAAAACAAAGAAAATAAGGAAACTATTTTATGCTAGGTAATGTTAGCAGCTATGAAGAAAAATAAACCATGAAAGAAGACTAGAGTGTGGTTATAATTTTAAATAGGCCTCTTATAGGTCAGTGACCTGAAGAGATTCAGGGAGCAAGTTATGTAAATATTTGAATGAAAAACACTCCATGTCAAAGAAATGGCAAGTGGAAAGGTTTGGAGGGAGTGGCATGCTTTGTGTGTTCAAAGAACATGAAGGACAGCAGTGCAGCAACATTTTGGTATATTTTCTTCTACTTTTGTTGCTTGTATAAGTTTTTTACATAGTTGAGATTATACCACTTAATTTTTTGCATTATGTCTCTTACAATATTGCTTCTTTAGCATTAACATTTTCCAATGGCATGACAAAATTTCCAGCATCTTTTAAATCACTACATATTATATTATCATATATTCATATACAATACTAATTACTACATACTGGTCAAAACATTCTGACCATTACTGTAGGAAGCTGATAAGGAACCACAGGCTAATGATTCTGCAACTCAGAATAGACCTTTTTATTTTTAATTCCCCTGAGTCTGTGGAACAGCTCTTCCCTTATTTCCCTGATTATACCAGTTCCCAGTTTCTTGGTTTTAGTTTTTTAAAAATACAGCCCAAGCCAGAATCTAATCTTGATGTGGTTCCTATTTTCCTGTTTCCTGGGCCTGAAACCTCTGGGGTTCTCACTGTGAGATCTTAAAAAAATCACTCCACTTCTCTAGACCTATTTCTTCTAGGTAAAACAAAGGCTATACATTGTTGAATTATTATATATTAATACAGCACAAGTCTATGATAAAAAGTACATCAGCATATAGCCAGCCAACTTTTAATTTTTTAGTTATGTGATGTCATATGACATTTGGATTAAAACAGAAAAATTCTTGGTTTTCATAATGAGTTTGACACATAATTTACAAATAATTTAACTCACCTACTGAACAGTGAGACGCATATGCCACATTGAAGACCCTAATTAGTTTATTAGGACTCAAGAATCTTAGAAGGAATGCATGACAATGACCTTCACCCACATAGCATGTGTATGGTTGGAAACTCTCTGAATAGTGGGGAACCCAGAAAAAGAAACTTATAATTAAGATTCATAAGAAACGCACTAGGCAGATGTTTTATCTTCTCCTTTAGGGAAGAATTCCAGAGAACATCCCAATTTGGGCCATGGAAGGTGCAGAGAGGGCAGATAATTGGGATGATCCTGGAGTACCTGAGGCACTGCATGTCTGTAGCACAAACATCAGTTTCCATCATAAAGAGCCTCTGGACCAGCATTTTACACACATTGCTTTATTGAATCAGGGTTTAGGAACCTGATGTGGATCTGCATCCTGAAAGTAAACAAAAGATCTGCATAATCATATCACCCCCTTCACTAAGTATTAGCTGGGTATTTGATGTGATGCCGAAAAACTTCTCTGTGATTCCTAGGAACCTGAGTGCTTTAGTGAATTAACAGTTACTACTCCTTGATTTTTAAATGTCAATAGATATTAAAGCTCTACATGTCTTTATTTAAATAGCATAACAAAGAGAGCTGATGTTTTCCAAACTATCACCTGCCTCCTGCTATCTTTATTATTGCAGTTGTGTATGTGGGGTGTGTGTGTACTATTTAAAAAGCACAATACTGTGAATGTAGTGTTTCTTCACTACAAATTTCTGTTCAGAAATGTAACCTCAAGAAGAGGAAACATTTTTATGCTGAAACCCAGATAAATTATCATTTTGTTTTTTGAGCTCATGGAAGTTTCCTTTATAAATCTTTCCCAACACCTCTAGATTATGGCTTCCGGTGGAGCCGCCTAATCACACAGTGGGAAAGATACATTAATGGAAATCAGAAGTAGGGATATTGAATAGACTAATGGAAGCTTTTAAGAATTCCAAGTACTCTTCATATTAGAACCTTTGTCATAAGGTGACAATATTAACAATAATAACCCTCTCTAACAAAAGACTATTATTAGGTCTGACTCAGTATGAGCCACTGGTTCTATTGTATGCTGTCCAAGGATGCTTTGAATTTTCATTTCTAGTCTGAGTACATATTGTTCTATTCAATAACCTAAATTTTCACTGGTAAAACAGAATGTCAAAATGAATTCAGTAATTAGCTTCCCCATTAGGGGGCTCATTTAATTTTGAAGCTAATGCTATCCACATTTCCGTTTCTAATTAATCCAAATGTAAAAATGTGATAGTAACCAGACAGTATGTTCTTTGAAGAGCTGAACCTGTGACATTGTCCCAGTGTCAGCAAACTTTCACTAGAGATATGATTGTAGAACTTAATTCCAAACAAGTGGCTCTTCTTCTCATTTTTTTCCTTGAATTTATTTGTTTTGTGATTTTAAAACATTTCAGAAATATGCAACTTCTTCCAGTTTAATTTTTTGAGAATTTTTTTTACCATTTGTAAATAAAAGAATTTTTTGGACAAGTTTCAGAATAGAAATATGTAGGTGGAAATTATTTTGAGATCAAATTCCAGAAACTTAAAGCAGTTATGGAAAGCTTCCATGAAAAATGGAAAATGGAAAAATAAATATATGCCTATCTGTTCAGATAGGATAGCAGACTGCATTTCATGAACAGGTTTTTCATATGTAAAATTACATAATATGATAATCTTAGTTCTTTGGAGGATATATACCTATATTCTAAACTTCCTAATAGTCCAGTCAGCGACTATGAAAGCAGGAAAAGGACACAGAGAAAACACTGGTATGTGAAGCTATTCCTCACTATTCTCCAGTTAAGTGGAATATGGAACTGGCCTGTTGCCTCTCCAGCAGCTAGAGTCATTATTTAAATGTGGTTAACTCTGCATAAGTCACATTCTCAAATTATGCTGTCAGAATCTCCCTGGAGGAAGAGTAGACACAGAGATTTTTCACTGGGTAAATATTTAAATATATAATCATATGACTATTATACATGTTCATACTTATGTAAGAAGCAGAATAAAAAGAAATAATTTATTGATTGATTGCTTGAAGGAGAGTCTAAGTCATTTGGACCATTTGGAGGCCAACCTGGAAAATTTTATCTGAATTTGAAACAATAAGCTTGAGACAACCCAAAGAAATAGTGCAAGAACTATTCGATCAAAAGGAATTGCAAACAGAAAATGAAAAGAAGCAATCAGAGAGATCCAGCACCTACAGCCATCACAATGAGTGCTGTTGAGTACAATGAGGTCAATTGGATCCTCCCAGAGTGGTGGGAATTACAATTAGGATAGCTTCCTAAGAATTATTTTAAATAGTTTACAATGAGTTTTTCAAGTAAGAATTATACATTAACAGTTATTAAAACCTTCCAAAAAATTGGTCAAGCAATAGGGATGTTTGACCTCTAGAACAAAAAATCGAAGACAAGCTGTTTCATAAGAACAGAGCACCACCTTGTGTTGATAAGTTATTACACTTTCCTGGGACACCTAAGGGACGCCTCGACATCATATTAAATTAGAGTTTGTCAGTGATGCTACTGAGTAAAGTAAGCAAGTATAAGAGCTTCTCAGTCCTTTTAATCTCTTAGCCTTATGTATTTATTAGTTGTATTTATGTTTTAATAGAGAAAGAAAGAAAACACTATAAAGAGATGATTAATCAGACCAAACAAAAATATTTTTGTATCTTTTAAGGCAAGTGCTTTTATCTTAGGAAAGAATTTTGTAAACTAAATTTGTAGCTCTGAACCTCAGTAGATTTTGCCTTTAACACATTATGCTCATTCCTTTCTGGCTTGAACTAGGTTAAAAATCAAATCTCAATGAAGCAATTTTGAATTTGAAATTACTTAGAAGTGCATTTTTTCCTGAGTGTCCAACAAATAAGAGTTATTTAGAAACAATAAAATACCAGCTATCCTTAAGTTGAAAATAAATTCACTGTTGTGTTTCTTGTTGAAACCTAGGGCATTAGTGAAATAAGAAGAAACATTTGCGAGACAGCCTCAAGCCTTCTTTACTTTCACAGAATCACTACTTTAAGGATTTCATTTTTTTTATATAAAGTGGAAAACTTAAAGTCCTGCAACTGATGCAAATGTAATCTCTCATTCTCCAAAATTCAACTCAAATCTGAACATAAGTTCTTCGTGGTCACCCCATCCTTAGTATTGCTAGAGAACTTGGTTTTATGACATTAAAACTGTTTTTATTAAAGTGACTTTGGCTAATGTTTCATCTTCTTCAGCATATATTCGTTTCTTTGACTATAAGACCTGGGCTCAACCCCCTTTTTCTTTAAGTCCCCCAACTGTCTTATGAAGTGCTTATCCCATGAAATGTTCTGCAGAGGCAGAAACGTCCTCCACACTGGCAGTTACCAGAGTGGTCATATTGGGCAGGGCAGCAAACACAAGCCACATGTGGCCAGTGAGTAACTGAAATGTGGCTAGTGTGACTAACAAAGTAAATTTAAAATCACATTTAATTTTAATTAGTGTAAGCTTAAATTTAAATAGTCACATGTGGCTAGTGGCTATTGTATAGACAGAGTGGCTTTACAAAAATGCCTTAACAAGAAAATATCTGTTGAATGAATAATTGGAAACTTATTGGAATGCGAGGCATTAAATGATTCCTACCTTTTTAGTGTAAGAAATAGTTAAAATTTCAAACTTTACATTTAATGTCTTATCTTAAGTAAAACTTGAGAACTTAATAACTCACCCATGTGAGGACTTTTTATAATCTAAATTATGAGGTACTTTTACTTTTATCCTATACTTACCCTTGTCCTTCATTGTCATATAGTTCAAGGATAACTTTTAAAAAAAGTTTGGATGAATTCAGAAAAGCAATAAATTTAATTATTTATTTCATAAGAATAACATAAAAGAGTACACATCTATGTAAGGAAATTTGAAATTTATATGAAATAGATTTGAAATTCAATATAATCTTCTTCAAATTTCTGAAGTTACTATAGAACCCTTTATCTTATTAACTTCTTCACTTTCTCCTAATAGACCAAGTACTTAGGCTAATATAGCATCCTGAAAAGGTTTCTTTTTTTTCCTGGCTAGAACCCTGAAGTGTATGGGTATACCTTAATATTTTTCATTCTCCTTCCAATTTTGTTTGCACTTATTCAACAGATAGTTATTAAATTTGCATAAGATGTTAGACCATTTGCCAGGTACTGCTGCAAGTATAAAAATAAACTCTATTCAGATGTTTAAGGTTGCAGTTTTAAGGCCAGGAAGCAGTTAATTTCAACATTAATAATAGATATCGAATAGTTAGTTATTACAATAGCTCTCTGATATTTTCTTACTAACTTCATTTTTCAATGATAGGGTTTGGAGATGTTAGGTAACGTCACAGTACTATAACTGGGAAATGGAAAAGTTAGGATATGAATTCCAATTTTATTACTTGCAAG
This sequence comes from Carollia perspicillata, assembly GCA_004027735.1. Classification (NCBI taxonomy): domain Eukaryota; kingdom Metazoa; phylum Chordata; class Mammalia; order Chiroptera; family Phyllostomidae; genus Carollia; species Carollia perspicillata. Next base: position 38,710 of record PVKM010001549.1, read on the forward strand.
TCAGAAACTAATAGCAACCTTAATCTATTCAACTTTTAGAAATAATTATTTTAAACAAAGCATTATGAGTGCCTTAAGAGTTTGGCAACCAATGTTGCATGCACTTGGATGAGGAAGTCACTAAAAGTAAGGCCAATCTCATGCATTTGAATGTGTTGAGTACCCACTTCTGTGATATACAGAGAAGTGGATTTGAGCATAATGATGTAGAATTTTGTCTCATAATTACATAAATATTTGTCAAGCAATATCTAATTTGAACTAGAGAAAAAACAGATACCCTGATTACATAGACTAGTGTGTGAAGTTGTTCAGGAATGCCTAATCATGCCATCTGTAGGCTTCTTTGACTCACTTTATGAATAAAATATCCCCCAAACATGATCAAAGAGTGTTGCTGTTTAATTACTAAATATAAAATGGGTAGTGAATTTGGATTATTCCAGCATAAAGGGAGAAGGAGTTAGGTCATCTCACACAAAGTTTTATTTGGGAAGATGGATGTACTTATATTTTATTTAATAAATAAAACATATTCCTTACCTTTTAGAAACTGAAAAAGTCTACATTTTTTAAAATGTAATTTTTCTCTTTGTTTAGTTTTTTCTAAATGTGTAAATGCAAATTTTGATATCTAAGTTTTTAATCATGATTGTAGAAATGATGACCACAGTTTGTAAGAAAACCATATTATTTTCAAGCAACTATGGTCCAAATACTTTTGGTTAAATGTGAGAATTCAAGGTTGGATTAATACAGCTTCATGTCATAATACCTAATATGTATTAAATTAATGTTTATTGAACTTTTTGTTTCTTATGCTTCCTCTATGAACACTGTTCTTTTTCCTAAATATCTGGATATTAAATTTTAGGGAATATTAAAATTTCTAGTAAAACATTTTATTCTATTTAAATTATTTTATTTTTCTTACTTTTTATGTTTTCTCATAGCTAGTCTTCATAGCTAATCAGTTATGCTAATGATACAGCAATTTTGTACTATATCCAAAACAATAATTACTTCTTCAGTTATTCCTCTTATTTATTTGTGGTCATTTATATGATTAATCAATTTACAAGTATGAAGCACCTCTTCTCCTTCAGGGGCTCTGCAGTGGAATTTCCTGAGGTCAGGATATTCTCAGCATGTCGGGGGATTGATTTGGGACAAGCACTCCCCAGCAGCTGAGGCCTTGTCTTCCTCTCTCTGGGGATGGTGGTCCAAGAGGATCTTACTCCTTTGAGGCCATGTGGACCATAAGGTCCACCAACCTGTTACTGTAACCAAATTCATTGTCATACCAGGAAATGAGTCACTAAAGAGCTGGAAAGAGCTGTCTTTGAGGGCAATGACAGCCCTAGCATAAAAGGTGGAGGAGCGGGTATCTCTGTTAAAGTCACAGGAGACAACCTTGTCATCAGTATAGCCTAGGATGCACTTGAAGGGTCCTTCTGATGCCTGCTTCATTACCTTCTTGATGTAATTGTAGTTGCCATCTTTTTCCAGGTGGCAGGTCAGATCCACAACTGACACATTAGGGGTGGGGACAGGGAAGGTCATGCCAGTGAGCTTCCCATTCAGCTTAGGGATGACCTTGCTCACAGCCTTGGCAGTGCCAGTAGATGCAGAAATGATGTTCTGGGCAGCCCCTTTGCCATCATACCAGAGCTTCCCAGAGGGGCCACCCACAATCTTCTGGGTGGCAGAGATGGCATGGACTGGTCATGAGTCCCTCCACAATGCCAAAGTTGTCACAGATGACCTTGACCTAGGGGGCCCAATAGTTGGTGGTGCAGGAGGCATTGCTGACAGGCTTGAGGGAGTTGTCATACTCGTCATGGTTCACACTCATTACAAACATGGAGGCATCTGCAAAAAGGACAGAGCTGATGAGCTTCTTGCCTCCAACCTCTCAGTGATCCCTAGCCTTCCCCATGTTAGTGAAGACACCAGTGGACTAAACATCATATTCAGTGCCAGCATCACCCCATTTGATGTTGGTGGGATCTTGCTCTTGGAAGATGGAGAAGGACTTTCCACTCATGACAAGCTTCCTTTTCTCAGCCTTGACTGTGCCTTTGAACTTGCCATGAGTAGAATCACACTGGAACACTGTAGACCATGTAGTTGAGGCCAATAAAAGGGTCATTGGTGGTGACAATATCCATTTTGCTAGAGTTAAAAATCAGCCCTGGTAACCAGGTGCCTAATATGGCCAAATCTGTTCACTCCAGCCTTCACCATTGTGTCTCCAGGTTGTGGCCGGCACTGTGAACAAGATGCCACTTTCTGTAGAACAGGAGGAGCAGAGAGCCACAAGTATACACTTCGTGAACACTCACAGCACTACAGCAGGGAATACAAAAGAGCTAAGAAACCTGGTTTAGGTCCTTAAAGCTTTGCAAGTTTGCTCAGATGCCAGAATGAACAAGTATCACTATTATCATCAGAAAAGATAAAGGTAAAAATAGGATTAAGCCAATAAATGCAAGAGGAATGAAAAAAAAGTCAGTGTGGGCTCAGTATTCTTTTCATAATATCCCATTGAGGTAGAAATTATTTCATTCTTCTTTATAGATGAACAAAATGAATACCAGGGAGGCTAAGCAATTTTTGGGAATTTGACTCCAGAGCTTATGTTCTTTCTGTTGTGTCACCATGTTAGAGAAGGCTGGGGTTGGTACTCAAGCTGAGTTACCAAAACATGTGTTGGGTTGAAATAAACAAAGGGTAGGAATGAACGTGGGAAATCAGAAGGCTTGCCTGATGAGCCAGAGTTGTGTTGTATAGTAAGATGAGTGGGACTTTGGGCCAGAAACAGGTCTTGGAAGCCTTGTACACTAAGGAGCTGATTCTTTTTGTGATACATTCCAGAGTAGGACAATTGCATGTTTATTTATTTTTCATAGAGAAGGGAAGGGAAGGAGTAAGAAAGGGAGAGAAACATCAATGTGTGGTTGCCTCTCATGAGCCACTCACTGGGGACCTGGCCTGCAACCCAAGCATGTGCCCTGACTGGGATGTGAACCTGCAGCCTTTTGGTTTACAGGCCTGTGCTCAGTCCACTGAGCTATACCAGCCAGGGCAGGACAATTGCATATTTAAACGACAATTTAAGAAGGTTTCTTTAGTAGGTGAGGATGGATAATATGGGGAAAAATAGTTGCAATCAAAAGGGCAATTTTTCTGGAAGAAGTTTCAAAGAAAATATTTCACCAACTACAAGGTTAAAACAAGAAACCTTCTATTATTCTAAACTGAGCTTTGGAGCGAGTGGTATATATTCATCGTCTGTATTTTTGCATCTCATATTTTCTTCTCAGCCTACTCAGTGTGGCTCCATAACAACCATTTCCAATTATATTGCTCAACAATAAAATAATTTGTGAGGGATCGCATATTTAGTTGTTTATTTAGGTCTCTTCCACTGGAATATAAGAAAATTTATCTTGCTCATCTCAGTATTCTTAGAACCTTGAATATATACTAGCATAGTAGATGCTATAGAAATGTGCTTTTGAATTTTTATAATGTTGGATTTTGTTTAAATTATTATAATATCTTTTGGTCTTGGTGTGCAGACATATTTGCATGGGAAGATTAGAAATCGATATTATGCAATGCTTACTTAGCAAAGGAACTCATGGGAGAATTGCATATAGGAATGTAACTAAGTTTAAAATGATGATGGCCTAATTCCAATTACTCAGAAGCTGATTAGTTTGCGAATCGTCCACAGGCCCCCTGCTTCTCTTCTTTCTAACTGCTGCCAGCTTTTGGCTAATTTTGTACTCATTAGCACTTCCTCTAGAGCTTGGACAAGGCAAGGGTGTAACCTTTGAGTCTGTCCATTGTGCTGCTTATTAACAATTATGGGGAGGATTTGATGAAATAGAGATTGCAAGTATTAGCAAAAATGAATATTTTATATTATTGTGTCTATAATTTATTTATGCATATTCCTCTTTTATATTTGACCTATTTGAAAGGCAAATGTGTAATGTGAACATACCTGATGGTCTTCTGATTATGAACTTTCATTGACATGTCCATACATGGATTATAATAGGAGTAGATATTTGAATCCAAAGGTTAAATTCAATATGGTTGTCATGGCAAAGTTATTCAATGTAATAGTGTTTATCTTTTATGTCTCCGAATGTTCAACAAGTTAGACAAGCTGTGTAACTTTATACAAAAACATTTGTTTTAATAAAGAAGGGACATATATTTTAATGACTTAATTTGATTACAAACCCATATATAGGCAACAAAAATACCAGGTTCTCATCCTGGCAGTGTGGGTCAGTTGGTTGGCTTCCTTCTGCAAACCAAAAGGTTGCAGATTTGATTCCTGGTCAGGCCACATGCCTAGGTTGTGGGCTTGGTCCCCAGTTGGGGCTCATGCAAAAGGCAATCAATCAATATTTTTCTCTCTTCCTTCTCACATTGATATTTTTTTCTTCCTCTGTTCCCCTCTCAGTAAAAAAATAAGATAAAAAAGAAAAGAAAATACCAGGTTCTGTAGTGTATTGAATTGCAAAATAACGTGGAAATATAAATATGAATAGAAAAATTAGGTATTACAAATTAGACATGAAACTACATAAATATACATTGTAATTATAAAATCAACTTCATTAAAATAAAGTCAGTGAAAGAAAAAATATTAATGATGCATATAATTTGCTGCAAGACTCATGGGACTTAAGATATATCCAATAGTTGCATTTTCCAAAGAAATGTAATAAAAATCCTCAACTACATAGACCTACCCAATTGTTTTATGAAATCTTTTCCTCATGCTGCAAAGGTTGGAATTTGCTGCATGAGAAAATTCCATTATTTAATTAGCACATCATTTGTGTAATTAATAAAGAGTCAAGGATTACACAGGTACAGAAATCAAACCAGAATCTTTCACTTTTCTCTTTTGTGGAAAACACAAAGGAAGTAAAAAAAAGTCAATTATATTATTTACTTTTTTTTGAAAAAGTAAACTCAAAATGGGTTTAGGCTCAAAATTTTGCTAGGTGTTTGCCAGGTGTACAGCAAAATAATATAAATAAAAATAAAGGGCATGGCTTGGCTGAATGCAGAAAATTATAGATTATTTGGAAATAATCTATATTGACTGATTAATCTAAATAATCTAAATAATCTAAATAATCTTTATTGATTTTGATTGATGAACATCATTTGAATTAACTTTGAATGGTTGTGAATAAAAAAATTATAGAATTTAAAAATGTAATACTTAATAGAGTATATTTCTCAGTACACTTCAAATATATTTGTCTCAAGTTATTCCGTGTTTTACTCAATATGTTTTCAAAAATTATCAAGTGAAATCTGTGACATTCCTATTAATCATATTTTACAGTCTCTACAAAGTTTATATAATACAAGATGAGATATAAATACATATATAGATAAGCAAGTTTAGTAGTACTCAAATTCCTAATTTTAAGTGCATTGATACTGCTGTACATCTCCCAGTGCTGCCAAAGTATTATCATGATAAATTTGTACTAGGAATTCTGAGGGAAGAGACAAGTAATTTAACATGATACATTATTTATTTTAGCAATGTCTTTGGCCATTGAAGAACCTGCCAGAGAAACATTACACATCTGTCACTGATGAACATTTAACTTTAAAAAAAATTTTGTGTATTTCTAAATTTCACTCATAGATAGTTGTAAATAAAATTGGTAATGAAATGCTATCCACCAGTTATCAGTAGTTTATGGATGGCATCTGTTCTGAGTGGTCCATGCCAAAGCCAGACTAGTTGTTAAATATTTTGAATACCATTTAGTTGTAAATAAAATTTTACTGGCTTTTGTGCATGAAAGCAAAAATTTTGCCAGTTGATTACTTGTCTCTGAAAACAAACATTTTTGTAAGATTACTGACTTTATTTGTCTTATAAAATAAACCACATTGTTCATATTTTCTTAAAACTCACACCAATAACACATCATAAATGCACTATCGTCACAATAAGGAGTACTGTGATTGACAGAAGGACACCAACAGATGCATTCCCAAGACACACAATTTCTTTAATAATAGAAGACAAAGATACCTTTGTAGGGATTGCACAGAACAGCGATTAAAATAGCATGCTCCCAGAGAGAAGAGCTGTTTGGAGGATTTTTGGAGATCTCGCAAGGACATCCGCTCTTCAGGAAATCACCTGTGTGGGGTAAAGGAACCATCGGATGCTAGGAGCTCTTCCTGTTTCCAATTTTCAGAGACTTTTGCCCTCCTGAGAACTCCTTCACCCGCATAGGAACCCTGGCCACATGCCTGCCTGCCACCAGGCACAAAAACATAACCTTAGCACATTCCTCTCTCATTTCTATATCCATGTGTGAAGCCAGGTTAGTTCCCCAGAAGTGGCTTCAGCTGGCCAGGCTACATCAGGCTGGTGGGAATCCTGCTGGACTACTAGAATCATTTTCATCAGTTACCTTGGATTATTTATTTTAATAATATAAATTGAGAAATAAATAATTAATTAACTTATTGCTTCATTATCTACATTTTTCAGTTTTGGACAGTAGGACTGTACCAAGTTCTTTTTGGTTCCTCACTCTGAACCTAAATCAATGACATATCTATTCTCCCTTTGCTTACAATTCCTTTTTCTAAAAGTAGAAGACACTTTTATTCATGTATATCAGACATTTTGGTTGTTTTGTATAGTCATCCATTTAGGGTTGGATGGACTATTTTTATTTGTGGTATGAAATGAAGGGACGGCAGAGGTTCTCATTGCCCCAAGAGCTCTACAGATACACAGTGTTCTGGAGTCTTTCCCCATGGAAGATGGAATAAATTGAGAGACTTTATCATGTTAACCAACCTAGAAAAAACACACGAGAAGACACACATACACACACATGCACGCATACACACACACACCCCTCTATGCATTTATAGTTGCATCCATAGAAATGATCTTAGAATGTGAGGACTTCTTCTTTTCTGATTATTATTTTTTTTCCTTTAGAACATAATACCTCACACATGGCCATTAACTTCTATCTACGTTCTGCTTCTGAAGCTGGGATAGATAAGAAAGTAGCAGTAACCTTTCCCAAAGTAACAAAACAAAACAAAGGCAGAATAAGCCCAGGTTATGTAATAGGTACAGGGCACTCAGGAATCCAGCATAAGAACATATATTAACCCAGTATGCCAAAATGTCTGCTTCCCCTTCCTTCTTAAGAGCACGAATATCTTTAATATATACAATTAAAAGGTATAAGTGGTTATTTTCAGTTGCATTCATCATTACTAGGCACATGGGGCAAAATATTTATAGTTGCAAAATAGAAAATCTTTTATTTTTGTTTTCAAATTTCAAAAATTTAGGGCGAGAAGAATCTGCAAAACCTAGAATACATACAGTATACTAAGTAAACTTACCTTTAAAACTGAATTCAAAACATTCTATCTCTTTTTTGTGTTTTTTCTTAATTACAAAATAGTACATGCTTAGGCAAATAAATAAGAAATAAATTGCTAATAATTCTAGTCTCTTCTGTTAGGCCCCAAGTCTCACCACTCAAATGTAACTAAGCCTAATGTGATACTTCCACATAATTTTTTAAGCTTATACAAACTGTAAACATATGTATTTTTCCTTCCTCTTCATTTTTAAAACAGATATGGGATCTTAGTACAGAAGTTAGTATCAAATTGTCTTATTTAATATATCATGGCTGCCCTTGCAAGTCAATATAAAGTGCTCTGACTTTCTTCCAAATAAGTACATAATATTCCATGGTGCAGACGTTCTGAAAGCTACCCAACCATTTTCCTGTAAGTGGATGTGATGGCTTTTGTTATGGTCATTTTCCAATATCCTTGACAATCAGGCGCAACCGCCACCAACAACTGCTTCCGTCTGCCTCCCCGGTGCACCTGCAGCCCTTCTGTTCTCCAGCAGAGGTTCCTGGAAGTGAGCTCCTGTGTCAGTGAGTGTGTGTGTACACCTTCTTTTTATTCATGGTGAGGTTTTATGAACTCCAGTATTACTGGAAGGGTCCAGTAATACTAATACTGAATGATATAGTTCTTCTAATTGCTGGTAATTCAAAAGGTAAAAATGGTACTTTGTGTTGTTTCAATCAGTGTGTTTTACTGATTATCTGGGTGTTGAGAAGCTTATTTCATGCTTATTGTTCATGTGCATTGACTCTGCTGTGAATTCTTTCCTTATCAATTTGTAAGCACTTTTGTAACTTTATGGATATTACCTTTTGTCATATGTGTTTTAGATATTTTTATTTATGGTGTTGGCATATACAGTTTATAATTCTTATGTGATCGTATATGTTTTCTTTTTAATTAATATTAAGATTTTCTTTATTTTATTTGCTTGGAAGTAGGAACTCTAACTTTTCTATTCTATACAGATAGACAATTATAACAATTCTGAAATAAAATCCATCTGTGTTATTTACTGTTTTCTAAGTATTCCTTTCTATTTGAGGACTTTTTATTTGGTTTCAATAGCTTATTTTGCTATTTAGGTGCTTATAACTATTATTTCATAAATAAAATCTTATTTAAAAGCATGGTTACATTCTTTAGTAACATTTTACAGCTTTTTCTCATAGCTCCTAAAACTTATTTTTTTAACATTTTCGTCGAAGTTTTTAAAAATATTTTTATTTATTTACTTTTGGAAAGAGGGTAAAGAAAAGAGAAGGAAAGGGAGAGAAACATCAATGTGTGGTTGCCTCTCATACGCCACCTACTTGGGACCTGGCTCGCAACCCAGACATGTGCCCTGATTGGGAGTTGAAATGGCAACTGTTTGGTTTGCAGGCTGGTGCTCAATCCACTGAGCCACAGCAGCCAAGGCTGCTTTGAAATGTTTGATATTTTTCTTTCCTATGTAAATAGATTTTTGTTTCCATTTTTGAGGTTTGATATTTTAGCTTAAGTTGGAGGCACTTGTCTCATTAGCATATCATTGCAGAATTATTAATTTTCATAAGAGTATATAATTTTCTTTTGTCTTGAAAAGTGTTGAATGTTTCAAACTGAAATCTAAGGGAAAATAAAGAAAAATGTAAATCAGTTATAAATATATCCTTGCCTAAACAGTAATGCTCTTTTTCTGGGAGTAATGGCCTATCAACTAGCTGCCCAGTGTTGAAAATAATGCATAAAAAGTGTGGAAGAAAATAAGGCACAACTCCTAGTCAATCAGTTCATTAGAATACATCCTGAAAGCCAAGGAGAAGAAAAATGTCACCTTCAGAAACTGTCATCTCATTCAGGGTACTGGGTAAACTTTCATAAAAAGAAACTATTATCTGATAAAAATAACAAATATCTACTTCTAAATTTCCAATTACTATTTCTCGTGCATGTCCTAAGTGGAGTTTGATTCTATCAATTAGTAGAATCATATTCAATTTATTTCTTGAGTAATAAAACCCAAACTAGAGTAAGGCATTTTAAAATATAAAGGAAATAGAATTAATTATTTTATATTTTTTAGTTGAGTGGAAATTTGCAGTAATTTAGATATGGATATATAACTTACAACAATGGAATCAACACATATGTTATTATTTTCTCTCAAACTACAATGTCTTCTTTTCTAACTATAAAATATTTTGATGACATCAAATTTTGGAAATATACTTAAAGACTTAAACTGCTAGCCATAGCTACATAAAATATACATTTTCATTTTTATTGATTTGGCAACTTTTATGATAGAACCATTTATTTAACCATATGAAATAATGAAATAAAAACAATCACTTACACCTCTTGGCTCCTTTTATGAACCAATGGTCACAAAATGAATATTGTCCATTTGAGATTTACTGTGAGATGTTTATCTAAAAGTGAAAGGCCTTTAATAAAAGTGCAACAAATATTTATTTGAGATAAAAAAGAATGGCTATTTGGGAAGCTCTGATTCAAGCAGAAATCCAAATAGTGTTCTGATTAGAAGACAAAAACAAGAAAAAAGGAATTTATGAAAAAGGAAAGGGAAATGATTACATTAACAGAAGAATAACTTTCTATAAGTTCAGGTAAGCTAATATAGTGATGCAAATGCTAAACAATATTTTCAATGTTCAGTTTGGTAGTTATCAGTCCAGACTGGTTAACATATTATCTTTCTTTTTGTCTTTGCAAACAGTTCTCTGGTGTATAGTGTTGCTTAGGCCCAGTTTTAAGGCTATGTTTGCCCTGTGTTAACATTCCATGTACATGTTGGATGTTCCTGACCCAAGAGAGAAAGTCTGTCCAGGATGGTCCTGCAGAGGCAGGACAAGTGAAGCCCACCTGGGCCTCTCTGAAACCCTTGCTGTGAGGCAGCATTGGGCTTTGATGCACAGCCTTATTTTAATAATGATGATATATTTTACTATTTTCCTGCAAGAAAGTATACATTGTAAACATTGTGTTTGAGTCTTGTGAGTCTTCTTAGTATCTTCTTTAGTTTTTTTAATGTCTGATTATCAGTTAGTGTAGATGCCCAGGCATATTTTTGTGCTGCTTTCAGAATACACTCAAACACACACATGTACATCATTAGCCTCTGTATTGGATAAGTTATTCTTTCTCTTACTCCATGCTATGGTGATTGCTTTGTCTTTCGTATTCTTGAAATACACTATGGTTTTGACTAAGATGAACAGTTAAAAAGGCTGCTGCCAAGATAAAATATTAAGAATATTTCTGAAGTTAAAAAGATTAATTTGCATTTATTATATTGCAGCACTGTGTACTGATAGAGTAATACCACTAGCCTATTGCAGAAAATTGATTTTTTAAATGACAAGGTCAAAGGGCATATTTCTGGAGATTCAGAGGGATTTACTAGTATTCTACCAATGTTCTTCCACCACTAGGCAGTTCTCCAGTGAAATTTTCCATAAAACAAAATGTTCTTGTTGTGGTGATTCAAACAGTGTTGAAGTACTAAAACATATGCAATTTCTTGCTAGTATTTCAGTTATTGTCTTCCTGGATACCATTCTTCTTTATTTTGAACTTAGGTGTAGTCATGTGATTTTTTTTTCTCCAATGAAATACTGTCATAGTGATATAAGCCACTTCTGGGTAGGGCACATTTTTCAAGTTTCCCGTGAAGATAATGGAAGCACATGGCAAGATGGATTCCCTGTGCTGGACATAAATTTTGAGCAAGGAAAACAAAACTTTTGCATGTTAAGACATGAGCATTTGTTACTGCAGCATAACATAGCCTATGCTAGCTAATACGGTATTACTATTGTTAAAAGGGAGACAACAGACCCAAGATAGGGTCACTTGTGCAAAGTAAGCCTATGTCACCAAACCAAAACTTTTAAACCAGCCAATTTGGAATTACCTGGTCAGTACTAATGAGGTAATGTGACTGATAGACCCCTTCTGTACTCTAAAGAAAGGTGACTTTGACATGAACAATCTATTTTCTGCTAGTAACTTCCTTGTCCCACTCACTTCTGCCTGTAAAAGTTTGCCATTTTGCACAGCTTTTCAGACCTTCTTTCTATCTGCTAGATTCATCAACCATTATATAGTTATTAAGACCTTTAAAATGTACTCAGTTGAATTTATTTTTTAATACTATTTTACATCTGTCTCTTGGTACATACTAAACTTCTGGGATATTCTGCCTTATGTAAATTATAGAATACATGATTTGTTGAATGACTCTTCCACAGAAACAGCTTTTCCAAAAATTTTAAAACATTTTATTTTTTATTCATGGATTATGTTTGCAAATTAGCTTTTAACTTTTTTTATATTGTGCAACTAGAAATGATACTTTATTGAAACCCATGTGTTGGGTTTTACAGTTAAAATTCAATATATATTTTCCTTCAAAGAGCACTTATTTTTGGATTTTTCTGCAACGATGTGGTAACTATGCTTTCATTCAATGCCCTACTTCAGTGGTTACTGGTGACACCCATTTTTGCACAATTACAAGAGGAACACAAGCAACAATAATTTTGAAATTCATTACAATGCCAGGGTTTATATGCTCTCATTAAGCATTAATTGGTAGTTGATGGCTATTGCTATTTTTAACACCATTAGTTCATAGCAATATAATTAGTAACGCTAAGTACAGGAACCACATTAATAGCATTACTAATTGTAAATCTAGAGATAGAAATACAGCATGACTGGTTAATTTCCAGGCAATATCTCATGATAATTAGCTGTAGGACATTTGTGTAGAACTAGAAAGGTAAATAATTTAATTTTTTTTACATTTTTTTGTGGTCTGCAATCCTAATACCACACTTTAATGCATAGATCTCCTTGGAGCTCCCAAAGTTAACATTTTTTCCTTTTGAGTTCCCTGTTGGTATACGCTGAATAAATGATTCATTTGTCTCTCATACGAAAAAAATGTAAGTCGTTTATTGAACATATTTTATTGTTGTGAAATATATTTAAAACTTAATACTTTTAATAAATCATATTTAATTTTCTATGTTTAATTTCCAGTCTCTTCACAGTTTTTTGGTATGTTCCCTCTCTTTCCTCATTCTCTAGCAACAAGTTGGCTGACTTCATAAGTTTGCTATTAAGTTTCACAAGAGTAGAATTAAGAGGGACATGTTCTCAAGCTATAATAAATTATTATAAAAACAACTAGATATTGTACATGCACCTTCATGTTACTTAACTTAACTGATACCCGCTGCAGTTACAATGTACAAAATTTCACAGTCCATAGTACCAGCAATGCTGGAGAATGTATATTCTTTAACTGTTCTTGCACAGGGTTTAGAAAGAAAGTCTCTATTTTTCTGTTTGTTTTTCAGGAGAATTATAGTGGAATATGTGTGAGGAAATCGGGATAAGTAAGATAGTACTCTGCTCTAGTAAAAAATAATTGAGTTGTGTAAAAAATCATAAAATAGACAAGTTAATTCTGCACTAATTTTCCAAATTATATTTAAGCTAAGCTATGAAACTCTTCAGGGATAATATTGACAATATGCTGTTTCAAGCATATGTTTGAATTTTCTTTTTGGCATTTGGGATGAAATAGGTTACGTTGAAAACACTGTTGCTCTTCTCTTGACTTGGTTTTCTTTCTTCTTTTCACATCTGAGAGTCACCATGTGTATCTTGCTGCTTCATTGGTAACAGGGAAACAGCCAAGATGATGAGTGCAGCATGTTGAAACTGTGAATTCAGTGGAGTCTATGATTTATGATTGGATAGAATTGATAAAAATGAATTAATTGCTTATTGACTTAGTTTAAATTGTTGATACAAATTCAATTTATATATATATGTACACACACACACACACACACACACACACACATATATATATATATAGAGAGAGAGAGAGAGAGAGAGAGAGAGAGAGAGAGAGAGAGAAGGAGGGAACAAGAAAGGCATGTGGTTGGTAAAAATCCTTGAAGAGTTTATTTCCCATGTTAGCATTGGAGTAATTTAGTGAGAGTAGTAGCTTTACTATTTTCTTTCCCCAGCTTTCAACTCTTAACAGAATTTATGTTAACCTATAAAATGTCCAATGCTATTATTTAGTTATAATTAGGTAATGATTATGTAATTTCTTTTGGTAAGGAATGCCTTAACTGAGGAAGCAACCTTCGGCTAGCCTCAAAAGTACACATATGTAAATATAGAGAAAAAAATAAAGAAAAGAGCACTGGAAGGCACCTGATGGTTCTTTATTTTCCATCACATCAGCACATGAATGTGCAGTGAGTTTAAAGAAGTGACATGAATAAGCTTCTACACTGTGCTGTTGGTAATATTGACATTTATGGGTAATTTAATTTTAAGTCTATGATATATGATTTTACACAGTTCTGCTTTTCTAAAGATGGAGTATGAAGGTGTTCCTTGTTCAGTGAAACATGGAAAGAAAATAAATTATTTCATCCTTCTGGTGATGGCTAATGTTAGTACAAATAGTAGTACTGGGTCCTTTACTTTCACCAGGTAATCATTTTTGAAGTGAAAGGTGATAATTAATTAGCTGCAGCCAATTATTATTGGAAAGCCTTGTGTAGCTGAGTGCTAGAGGAGCATTGCAGCTTAATGATAAATTATTAAGAAGCTTTTTCCCATCTCATGAAAACATTAGAGGCCTGAAGTTTTAGACGTTGATGGCATTATCAAATTTATTTTACTTTCGTGTCTGCTATTTGTGAACTAAAAGGGAGTGTGTTTTTTTCCCCACCTTGCCTGTTTCCGATGCTCTGATGCAGGTAACGGAACAGGTGATGGCTCGTTGTGGAGGCTGTGAGCTCCAAGTGCTGCAGTTTTCATGCCATCTGCTCAAAAGCACATAGGCTTCCAGAAAGCCGGAGATTCAGGATAATATATGGTCAGTCTGGAAAAAAAAATAGATAACACATGTGAATCTGTTGTGGCCACAAGGCACATGTGTAATGAAGGCAAATTTTATGTGACCTGAGTAGGACTGGACCATGAAGTGACAGAATATTTAGAATGTTACCACCCACACCCTAGCTGAAGCAGATGCACGGGAGGGAGGCTGCAGGCTCAGAGTGGCGCCCTGGCGAACGTGGAAGGGAAGGCAGTATTTTATTTTTCCAGACCTTTATTGATCTACCAGCAGATGTCCCTATAAGGCAATAATATGTTACTGCTAGAGCAGGTGATTATGAAAATCAAAAACTGAACCACTCATCATATTTCCAAAGATTAATGGGATTAAGTTCACCATGTATTCCAGAATGTTTTCAGACATAGATAACATGCAGTGTAGTGCAAAAATAAATTTAGTTTAGTTTGGAAAACCACATGGAACAAAATTCCCTTTTTTATAAAAAATGAATTCCAGGAGTTCCTGACCTTGACCAGCACTAAAACTGCATTCTAAACTAAAATAAAATTATTGGGTGTGTCTGTGTTATCAGTTATACTTCATATATCAAATAAATGAGGAAAACAATGTCCAAAACTACACTAAATTCAGTAAAATGTTTAGCTGAGTTAGTATTTATAACTGGGTCTAGTCTCTTCATACATTTGAAAAGTAACATAAAACATTATTATATGTTTCCATGAGACACGATTCTCGGTTTGCAGACCATTCTAGATGCATATTAACTTTACGGAGTCTGGCAATAACTCAGGCTGCCCAGGGGATCTGTAACTACAAACTGTGAAGCAACATTTTCTTCCATTTGACTTTTTCATTTACTAATGATATGCTACTTTGTGGTCAATGGAAAACAGTTAGAGAATAATTGTTGCAGAAAAGTAAAACTGGCTTAAAAAGTAATTTTTTCATTGATAAAACATACTAACATAGAGAATCAATATCAACACTGATTAGCATCTCTACTTTTAGAAGTAATAGTCCCATTTATTTATCTTCCCTTATGAGAGGCAAATGCTGTGAGACCGAAGAGCTGACCTAGATGTGATGTAAATGATGGGTTTTGAAGCCAAACAGGCGAAACTTCTATCTTTGCCACTTTCTAGCTGTGTGAGTCTGGGCAAGTTATTTTACATCTCGCTTATGTCTCCTCATTTAAAAATAACATTAAAAAATCTCAAGGAATTAATGCGAGCATAATAATATCACTTATATAAACATTCTGGTATATTACAGAGATTCAGTACACGCTGATTCCCTTACTTCATGTTCTTCAACCAGTTGTTTTAGGTTTTGTGATCTCAGTGAATGTTCATTCACTTATTTTCTGAGAGAAGGTTACCGGAATTAGAGAAGGGATCGTGGCTGTGGGAGAGGCAACCTTGGCACTGGACTTAGAAGGACAGACTCGTGCAAAAATTAAATTAAAAAAATTTTTCAAAAATAATTTTAAAATAGTAGAAGTATTCAGAGACTTAAAAACAAACATTAGAATAGGCAGTGACCTTCTATCGCTGAGTTCCTGGATCTTCACAGGATTTCTAAGCCCTGGGATCCCTCTCTGGCGATGTGCTGGGTCAGTATTACAAGTCCTGGCTTACCTGATGAAGGTTCATGGGCAGTCCGTTTCTGTCCATGAGAAGTAACTTAAAGGACTCTTTATATAAAATGTAATAGAAACACAACTTTGTGTGTACTTTTACAAGAAAATACAAGTCTTAAATAAAAGTTCTGCTGGCATACATTCACTCTTTCTGCCATTATGGGCGCTTTGGTGGAGACATTTTTAGAGGCACACATCACATGAGACAGAGGTGGGGTCTTTGGATGGTCATTTTCACTAGCATATTAGGAGAGCAGATTTTTGTCAGTTAAGCTAAGAAATAAAATATCTCTGTGCAGAAGTTATCACTCTATTTATAGTGCTGCTGTAACTATAGATTTACCTGTTTCTCTGTGTCTGGAAAAACTTTCTAGAATGACAAACATTTACGGATTTATCCTTCATAAACTACGTATGCACAGAATAACACAGGCTCAGGGATCTCTGTCTATACATATACACATACAGACCACCACATTCACTTACATCTTAGAACTTATGATTCTATATATAAGATAACATGGTAAAAAAATAGTGGGAAACAAAGAAAACAGTGGGAGAAATATTTTTAAATTTACAAAGAGAAAAAAGTGAAGAGGCAAAAAGTAAAGAAAGAAAAAATGTTGCATTAAATCCATGACTCCTTTAAAACAGACTTGAAGGTTTTTGTAAAATGATCTGTATATAGCACACACAAAAAATACTAAATATGCAACTGAGGCAATTTTATAAAAGGCAAAAAAAAAAAAAAGGAAAAAAATCAGATAAAACCAGAAGTAATGAATACCACAGACGTCTGCACATGTTATATAAATCAACAGAGAATTTCATCCTGACGCTTCAGTAGGCCATTCAAAGATGTATTCATCTCTTTGTCCATTTACTTGATCAACAAATATGTGACTATCTCACATGTGCCAAGAAGTATTCCAGGGACTGGGGTAGATCAATGAACAAAACCAAAAACTCTCTCATTCAGTGAAAGGAGACAGACAACAAACAACACAAGAAAACTACAAGTATGTGGGGGGGGGGCGCTGCCCACAGAGTGCCCCCAGCTGCCACGGATGAAAATAATGCTACCAAGACAAGGGGAGGAAAGGTGGTTGATCTCTCAAAGGAGAAGGACCATGAGTCCTTACCTCAATGGTCTTTATTAGGTTCGTAACACACAGGGATACAGGTAAAGCTCATTAATCATTGTCAGGCAGTAAGAGTCAAACAATAGATAACAAAGAACTCTGAGGACCTATTTTGAGTCAGGGTCAGATAGCTAAAGAGCCATAAAACTTTGAGGAACAAACTCACTTCTTGCTTGGACCCTTATCTAATTGAGAGCATTCTAAACAAAGCAGATTTCACAGGATTTTGCATACTCTTTCTTAGGCCTGATTGCCCTAGGGAACCTGCCCTTTCCAGCACAGGGCGGTACCCACCACCAGCATTGTCACAGGCTTCAGTCAGGCAGGGGAAGTAAGGCAGCCAAGAGATTAGGAGACTTCTTGCAGATGGAATGAGGACTCAGGCTATGTCAGAATTCCCCGGGGAGCGAGGGTCCATCACCCCTCTTTGCTCCAGCCCCCCAAGTCCTTCCTTGAGGGTCTCCCAAGTGATCATGTCTGGTTTAGGTTGCCCCCCTTCTGAGGGGTCTTACCCTTAGTCTCTGGCTAACCGACCAAACATTGGGGGCCAGAGATGGATGAGGCAGAAGCAGCGCTCCTGCCAGGGAGATAAGCTTTGTCTGCTTAGTGGCTCACAGTTTGAAGGTTGCTCACTCAGCCTTAGCCATGGGGGGTTTACAGTTCCTGAAATCAGGCAGAGTGGTTCCCAACAAGTATGGTAGTTTTGGAAAATGCAAGGAGGGAAAGTACAGCAAGGAAAAAGAACTGGCTATTGTGGTGGGATGACCTCACTGACAAAGTGGTGATTGAGGCAAAGACCACAAGGAGGTAAGGGTGTCAACCCTGCAGGTCTTTGAAGAAATATTGGCCTGCAGCAGAATTAGCTTGTGGGAGTGTGCCCAGCACAGATTTTCTGGTAAAGAACAAAGAGGAACTTCCAAAGCTAAAGGAGGTGTGAATCAGTGGACACATATCTCAGCAATATCTCTTTTTTTACTACAAGCTTAAGTTTCTTGGGTGTTGTTCCTAAGCTGTCTGTCCCCATTGTGGCTCATGGGCTCAACATTAGGGAGCATCTCAGTAAGAGTGGTTCCAGAATCACACAGCTGATGCTGTTTAAGAACAATAATCTCTAATGGATTCTCTTCATCCAAGGTATAGTTAGCTCATCTGGAAAAGAAGCCTCTGACCTTATGGGGCAGAATCCGGGTAGCTAGAATTTTGTGTGTAATTGTGCATTTGTTTTCTGAAGAAATGTTTCTTGTTTTCAACTGATCCTCAGAGACCTCAATGACTACCAAAGGAATTGATCATTCTAAGTCTAGACTGAAAGAACTATATGTTTTTCAGGCAATCTCTTTTTTCAATGTTTTATTCCTTTTTAACCACTTTTGAATTTCTTCAGGAGAAGTGGGTGGCAGGTTACATTTGTCAGCTCAGTAAAGACATCAGGCTTTAAAATGACCCCAGAAAGGGTCAGGGAAAGGTAGTATTAGGTAATAGCAAGTGAAAATGAATATGAGAGGCAGAAGAAAAACAAAAAATGTGAAGTTCCATTGTTGGGGAGTGAGCGTGGAAGAGGTTGCCAGGAGAAGATAGGCGTCTGGTGGTGGCAGATGGGAAGGTGGATTTAACGGAATGAAAGGGAACTACGGCGGATGGCTACCATGGTAGAGTGTGGGTGGCTAGTCTCTGCAGGATGCTTATAACGTATAACATGACAAAGTCAATTTTCTCGAGAAGGTTTTCTCATTTGTTTTTATTCTAGGCAATTTACATAAAACGTTTTGTGATAGCAAGTAGCATCCTAAGATTATGTATTTCTAGGACAAGGCTAACCAGACTCATACTTTCATTTTTAAATGTAGAGAAAAATGTATTATTAAAGGCATGGCAATTGAGAATGTCCTGCGATTAACACAAACAGAAAGTAACACTGTAAATGAGAAATAAAATGATAAATGAGGAAGAGGGAGGAAAATGGTTTGTGTGAAACAAAATGAATTGTAAGCAGGTAATAAGAAAACATTCCTCAAAGTCTGTGTACTCGATTCTTATGTCTCATATTTTGTGCTGTATATTTTACAAATTAAACTGGCCTTTACAAGTGGTGTATCATTAATAGCAATAGAGGAATGGATTATAAACTCTGAGCTATTTAGGTGACAGGAGAGAAATGCATTTGAGGGATCCATCGGTAGACCCTGGAGCAGCCTGCTAGAAAGGGGTGGTCGTAAGTGGATCTCCTAAAGATGGCCATTGAAAAAAGGACAGCATCCCATGACACTGGGACCATTTTCACAGCCTTCCACATCTTTCTCACCCTCACCTCTTTGCTATCCCCACCAAGGCGAAAAGGTTAAGAAAGTATTACCTTTGCAGCCTCCTTCCACCCTGCAGTTTTAAGATCCCTCAAATTCCTCCCATCTGCCCTCAAAAGGCCTATTTAGGCAACACCCTCCTTTTTCTCCTCCTCCCCCCATCTCTCCTCCTCCTCCTGCTCCTCTTCCTTCTCCCGGAACTCCTCTGCTTTTCAGGAATTACCAAACATGGAATGAAGAATGTTTTAAACTTAAGCAGTCTATTTTTAACACACACCCTTCCATTTGAAATGCAGAATGGAAATAGAAATGAGGGTTTCCTTATCTATTACTGTTCCCAAGCTGAGAAATGCTAGACTTCAAATCTTTTAGGATTACCTCTATGTGCAGGCAATGAAAAACAATGAATGTAATATCCATAAGAAAAGTGTACTCATTAATTAAAAGCCCAAAATTTTCACAGTGACGGTGGACTTATTATTTTTACAGTGGGGTAGATGGTTATTGAGCAAATGTCAAGCCTCATTTATAGGACAGATGGGATGATCGAAATCTATTATTTAAGATTTTATCCTCTGATCTCTACTGCTAACCTTAACTTGGGCCTTGTCTTTAGGTGTAAACAGATTTCTTGGAAATATTCAAAAACAGGAAATAGCAACCTGGTGTCCTGAAATGGGCCCTAATAGGTAGCAAACTTTTTGAGGAGGTAAGTTGTTGTGTGATTCCTTGATTTCTGATGCCTCATTCAATATATTCATCACAATGCCTGTAAACCTCAAAGTCCATATGCCCCACCCAAAAGTGTCCACCTTCTCTGTTTTCTATCATATCACCTTCTCCCAGTTACTCAAGATCAAAACCTCAATATATCTTGAGGTTTCCTCTCTTGCTTTTTCCTCATTTCTAATCAGTAGTTTACTTATACTTCCACAATATTTTAAAGATGTATGCTTCATCAATGTCTCTGGCTTGCTCAGGTCCTCATCTCTCAGACTTTGAATTTCATAACTGTTGTTTTAGCTAACAATCTTTTCCCATCTGGTGTATCTTATCAATTCAATTTTCTTAAAATAATGCTTTGATCTTTAAAAACCTTTGCTGATAATCCTCCATCTAAAAGGTGGGGTAACCCACCTTTTTGGTGGGGGAGCTTAATCCACAGCTCCCCACCAAAATCACCCCTCCACACACAAACACACAAACACTCAATCCTTGACTGGATTTAATGACTCATTTCTATAAAACAGAGTATGGAAATGGAAAAAGAATAACTCTACTGTGGCATGATCTGGCAGACACTGTCTTAACCAAGTGGTCAGGGTTAACATCACGAGTGGTAAGTTATGTTGATATGTACCCCAGATGTGATGTGATGAGAAGGGCATTTCACTTCTATGGTATTCTTCTCAAAACCAAAACCAGTCTAAATATAAGGAAGACTTGACAGAAGTCTGAATTGAGTACATTCTATAAAACAGGCAACCAGCCCTCTTCACAATTCTCAGTTATAAAAGATGAAACAAGACAAAAACTGAGAAACTGCCATAGACTGCAGGAGACTAAGGAGACATGATGATTAGAAGCATTAGGGTATCTTATGTGATGTTCTAGAATATTTTTTAAGGACATTATTGAAAACCATGGTGAAATCTGAACAAAGCGTGGAGATTATTTATGAGTGGGGACCCCCAAAACTGGAATTATCTTCTGGAGGGTGGGACCATTTATTACAGGCTTCCTCTGCTAAGTAAGTGTTCTAGGAACCTATCTGTATTAGTGTACCAGCTGGTGGTGTTGTGAGAGGCTGCGTTTGGCTTCAGTGAATTTTTTTTGAAGACTCTTTCAACACGCTTGCCTACTTCATGATAGATGATATATGAGCACACCTGCCCACACCATGCTGAAAGTTCAGCAGTTTTTGGCAAAAAATGGCATGACCCCCATGTCCTACCCTCCTTATTCACCCAATCTTGCTCCACCCTGAGTGAATTTTTTTTGTTTCTTCAGATGAAAAAGTCTTCAAATGGAAATGTTTTGCCAATGTGGAAGAGGTGAAACAAAAAATGGCAGAAGCACTAAAAGACATCAAAGTCCACATGTTCAAAAGAGGAAGGGTTTAAAGGAACAAGTATAAAAGACACATGGACAAAAACTAGGGGGGTGGAAATGGGAGGGCTGAGTGGGTGGACTGGGATGGGAGTAAAAGACAGAAAACTGTACTTGAACAACAACTAAAATAAAAAAATAAAAAAAAACTGTTTTGAGCATTGGAAAAAATGTCTTGATAGGTGTATTGCATCAAATGGAGGATACTTTTAAAGTGACTGAAGTTTAAACATATAAGAATAAATACACAATTTTTAAAAATAAATTTCATTTTTTGCATCTCCTCTCTTAATAGTAAATGAACAATATTAGTTTCTTGGTTTTGACAAATGTACTGTGGTTATTATATGAGATGTTAACATTAGTGGGAGCAAGAAAGGGTACTATTTTTGCAATTTTTTTTTTTGTAAATCTGAAGTTATTCCAAAGTTAAGGAGTTTATTTTAAAAAGTAATTGCATTGGTTCTTGATTCCCATGTACAGGTGTTTGTAAAAATTACCATGAGAACTTTTTCAAAATATATATTTCAGGGCCACATGCTTGGAGATACTGATTCTGTAAGCCTGGTTAGCGTTCAAGAAACTGTTTTGTAGGAAGCTCTGGAAAAGATTCTGATGTGCTGCAGGTTTGGGAATACTTAGTCTACAGAGTTAAACAGTAGGTTACAAAGACTTCATAAAACTCGTGGGAAGTATGTTTTGAAAGTCAGGATAGATGTGTGATGATAGGAGAGTAACATGGGAAAAAAGCAGAAACTTCCTTCTAAAGCATTAAGGTTAAGTGGAAAATATTCCAGTCTGATGTTAACTAATGCCAGGTCTCTACAAAAAGATTGGTATTTTTGTTTGTAATGTGTTCTCAGGAAATTTTACCAAATGAATAAATGAAACCAGCCTATGTTGTTATTTCTGAAAATCTCCAGTCTATTACAATGTGGAAAGCACCTGTTTAAAAATGGCGTGGGTGATAAATCACAGAAGGCTGCATTAATCAAGGCAGCCTGGAGCTGATAGGTACAATTATCGGTTTGTCACCCAAGGAAATGTCTCGATCAGGGCTCTTCAAACCCAGTATAAACCCTCAAATTCTTGCACAAAGACTGCTGAACCCAATCTGGGAATTTAGCACATCTTATCCTAAGGGTATTGAAGGGCTTCTGTCAGAGCCTTAGTCAATATCCACAGCAATGAAACATTGTTCTGGTGAAATCTGTTAATGGCACCAAGACTGTCTCTACTACTAATAGGTCACAGCCTTTTTACACCACAAATGAAAAGAAAAATAAACAAAAACCAAACTTGAGTGTGTCCCTCTCTGATGACTATGTATTATAGAATTCTGCATAAATGGATGTGCACAAACTAGTTGCACCTCTCCACTCAGAAAGGTGTCCATACTTGCTTGGTTGATTTTTTTTAATTTTGTAAAATAGAATTAATTTTTTTTTAAATTTTAGTTGGTGTTCAAGTACAGTTTTCTGTCTTTTACTCCCACCTCATTTCACCCACCCAGTGCTCCCCACCTCCCTCCCATTTCTACCCCCGTTAGTTTTTGTCCATGTGTCCTTTATATTTGCTCCTGTGACCCCTTCCCCTTTCCCCTGAAATTCCCTCTCCTCTCCCCTCTGGTTACTGTCAGCCTGTTTTCTATTTCAATGTCTTTGGTTATATTTTGCTTGCTTGTCTGTTTTGTTGTTTAGGTTCCTGTTAAAGGTGAGATCATATGGTATTTGTAAAATAGAATTTTTAAGGCAGTATCATAATTCAGAAAAGTGTGAACAAATATATTTAAAACCAAAACACAAATAAATATGCCATCATTCTTGAATATGACTTTTAAAGTATGCAGTCCTCATTGATAATTGATATCAGTTATTAGCTATGAGATCATCACTGTAAAAATATTTTCTTATTTTTCCAATACCAACAAAATGAGACGACTCTATTTGGGTGCTAAAAAATTAATATCCCTAAATTCTAGTATTAATCATCCAATTTCATTTAAAGAGCTATAACATTCCCTCTTCCTCCAATTCTGCACATTAGAGTGTCTGTACTATGTTCACTTCTGATGTGAAAGCATACATCACCAACTGCTTCTCTCACATTTCTGTCTTGACATCCTAGATCACCCTTGCTATTGTGGCTTAACACTTCTGTGTGCTTACGATATCACCCTATTATCCCCTTGTAGCTGATAAGCTCCAGTGGGATGGGAGCTACCACACTTTTGGACTTTTATAGTTCTTATTCCATGGTACACTCAATTTATGTTTGGCAAGTGACAGTCCACAAGAAAACCGATGCTACTTGTGCTCTTGGGATAACATGGGACCCTAAGTTTCAAGATTCAGAAAAGAGATGCCAGTGTGTTTATGAATTTAGTGTACAAAAAAGTTAAAATTTGAATTCAGCAGGAAAGATTGATTTAATTAATAATGCCAGGAACTCATTATCCATCTTGAAAAAAGATTTCCCCCCATTATAGATTATTTTTTAAAAATTTTAAATTAAATTAAAATTAAATTAAATTAAATTAAAAACCTAAATGTAAAATCCTGTGATAACATAGGAGCAGCAAAAACTTTTTAGTCAAGACAGAGGATGCAAACATTTTAAAACAGAAGGCTAGATTTGACTAAATTTAAAATTTCTGCCAGCCTCCTCAAAAGTAGTTAGTAGATAAATGATAGGCTTTTGTAAAACATAAAATGAACAAAAATACATCTCTGTTGAACAAGGGGTCACTATCTAGATTATATGAGAAAAACCTTGCAAAACAATAAAATATACAACGTTAAAGAAAATGGGCAAAGCCAAAGAACTTATGAAAAGATACCTAAATACAATGGTAACAGGACATTCAAGATAATGTAATAGTGCTACATCATTCAATTCCCATCAACCCGGCAAAACTTGAAAAGGACTGTTGCTGTCAGAATTCAGAGGAAGGTCACGTCCATACATTGCAACTGGTAATGTGAACAGTTATCTCCTTTTTTGGAAAATAATCTGACAATATCTATTAAAATTAATATTACACATACTGTATCTTAGGAATTCAATTCTTGGAATTTCCTTAATAGAAATAAAAATGCATGTACATAGATGTTTACTACTGTGTTGCTAAATATAATGAAACCAACAAAAATAATAAGCCAAAGAGTATAATGGTTGACTTGCAGAGGTTTGCCCTACGTGTTATTGAGAAAAGAAGAGTGGAGAAAAGGTAGGCATGACATGATCTGATATTTGTAAAATAATATTTGTATGTCTTCCTATAGTTTTAGGTATTCTATGTGATGGTAGGTATGGATATTCATGAAGGTATATATTTTATTTAATTATATGAACATGGAAAAATATGGAAGGATATTTCCTAGGTTGCTAACATTAGACATTGCTTCCTGGTCAGATGGGAGAGAAAAGAGGGAGAGGATGGTAGCAAAAGCCAACATATCAAGCTATCTTGTACCTCAAGAAGCCAACATATACTTCCAAGCACTGGGGACTAAATGTGGAATTTTCTGGTGAAGGTAGGTGCCTGACGGTGGGTGAATGAGAAAGATAATTACATTTATATAATTATATAAAATGTTATACACATGCATATTTGTAGAATTTTTAAATGTGTGATGAAATACAGTGAATTTTGTCATTCTGTAAAATATCTCAGCATTGTCTTCATTGAATCACCAGCGGTTTTGCTAACTGTTCATACCAAGCTCATTTGCCCACCCATCTTCTACATAAGAATAAAGGGAAGATAAGCACTCAGCCTAATCATTTTGATTTTTATTAATGAATAAAAGAAGAGGTACCTTGAAAAGAAACTTCTGGAGACAGCATGATCTGGCGGAAATACTCTTGGCTTTGCAGTCAGATTCATTGAGGCTCCATACCCAGCCTGATCATTAATTAGTTGCATGCCCTTGCACAAGTTGTTTAATATTTCTTGCCCTCAGTTTATTTAACTATAAAATGGGGAGAAGGATACCCATGTGTGAGGACTGTGTTGAAGACTGAATTATATAATGTGCACAAGTGTGCCTAGCAAAGTTCTTGGCACATTGCAGGACTCGATAGGTTATACAAAAAATAAATAAATCAAAATAAACTGGAGACTTGAATAGACTGGGAGCCAGAAAATCATGTAGTGCAGAATTTAATGGATATTTTTGATGTGGAAGCCATTTGAAAAATGATTATGCACAATTAGTTGCCTTTATTCCCTGTAACACCAAGGTGCAATAAATAATCTTGAAATTGTCTGCATGGGATTCAGGTTTGCACAGTGGGATCTCTCCTCGCCCTGGCTGGCTTGCCTGGCTTGTTTTGAGTTGTTTTTATATATTGTACAGATAGATCATGCTTTCAGATACACCAAGTTGTCCTCTACAAAGGAAGAATTTATGAAGTCCTGTGGTTTTCATTTCATGAAAAGTGGATGTAATTTTTTTAGATCATTCAGCTAAGATTATAGTTGCTTTTCCCTAATAGAATTTTCTTCTTATGTATTGGCCTCATTTTTAAGAAAATAGGTTTACTTGTACACTGAATCTATCCAAACTGGAGGTCTAGCGAGGTAGGAGCCAGATAAATAAGATAGCACTAAATTTGGTGGATACATTTGATGTGGAAAGCCCTGTGGAACATGATTATGCACTATTCATTTTCGAAAGAAAACCTTCACATTGAATTAAGCTGGGAACTGTAAAATCAGACATTTGGGGACATTTTAGATATTATTAAAAAGTTTAACTTTTTTGAGCAGCGAAAGACATTTGGTGTAATCTATGTATATGGATCACTTGATTTTAATATATTTAAATATTTTGCTTAATTCATAATCCAGACATCGTTCTGATGTTTAGTTTTTCCACTTACAATATGGAATCCAGCTGTAAACCCTTTAAAGAATTTAACAGTGATCCTCTAAAGACTTAAATTAGTACATTATATATCATCAGTTAATCCAGTACCTTTTGTTGTTCCATGAGAAATTATAATTTTCCTCCTCTGTTAGAACCCCCCCCATTTGGAAAAGCTCTTTTTTAAATACATTTATCTAATAACATGCATTCTTTTAAACATCTTTAAGCATCTCCTATAGAGCAACACTTACAGAAACAGACTATTATATGAAGTAAAATCTAAAACAAAACATTTTTATGAAAACTAACCCCATAAATTCATGAAATTATTCTTTAGTTATTTTTCTCTGGTCATTGTACCAGTTTTAATAAAGATGCACTCTACTCTGACTGGCGCTATATGGACAGGACAGCTCAGATTGCTAGTTAGGTCAAGACTGCATTGTCTGCTGTAGCCAAAGAGCCTGTATTACTCCTGTACCTTATGTGATTGCTTCTGCACTTTGAGCTCCTGAGAGGTATTTTGGTTCTTCTGAAGGGATCCCAGGTTTGCTTTTATAAAGTAGCTCCAAGATTTTGACTTTAAGAATAGGATCTATATGTTGTTACATATTTTTTCAGTTGCACTGATTTCTTTATGATTTTCATCTTACAACTTGAATACTTCCTTATTGTAACTGGTGAAATAATATAAAACAAAGATGTGATAAAAATGCCAATTATTGCATATTCTTTTCACTCCTGTTCTCATAAGGTTATTAATTTTGCTTTTCTATTTGTTCGTGCAAATAAATATCAGCACATAAATGAAAAACATGTACTTTGTTGGTTATTTTATTATCAGAACAATAATATAAAATATATATTTCCTTTCAACTTGCCTTTGCTTTTGTTTGTTTAATACATCATAGATAACCATATATACCAGTAGATATTCACCTACTTTTTTCTACCTTGATACACATACAAAAATTATAGAGGAATGGGAATAAACGGTACACACTGGTTTGATATTTTTTAGAGTAGTATTTTTTCTATTTTTTGTTTAGATGTATGTCTCTTACCTTAGCAGCAAACCTAACACATCCTTCCTTCTCCCTTGATCTTTAAACATGTACTGCTTCTGTTTTTTTTTTTTTTTTTTGTCCCCCCTTTTGAGAATAATGGGCATATGTAATGTTGGAGCAGTTGTGAAGAAGATTTCTCATCACCTTTAACAATGCTTCATTATCTGAATTCCCAATTAATATTAAATATCAGATAGAAATTAAATAGCCTAAGAAATGGAACCACCTCTTTAAGATTTTAATATGACTGGCCTACTCATTCTTCAGACCATAGGTGCTTGATGCAAATCTCAGAGGTCAGACCTGAGTGAGCTATTATGATAACAAGGTTTTGTAGCTCAAATCCCCATGAACGTTTCAAACTGCTTGCTGTGGAGTCCTGGTCTATGATTTTTTTCCCCAAGGAATGTCATGCCTGTGACTTACACATCAGATCAGTTTAGATGAGAGCAGGTTTGACCTAAGAAGGGACTACTAATCCTCAGAAAATCGTTTACCTCACTGAATATTTATATTTTCTTTAATGTATTTTAACAATTTTTCTCATCTTGCCTCCCATTTTGAATATGCATAATCTAGGCATCTGCAGTTGTGTGAATGCTGTGATGTGCTGCTCAGATGGCCCTTCGGGAAAGAAGGACTTCTCACCTCAGCTGCTGAGAGTATAGTCGGCCGTCTTCAGGACTTGTCTCAGCCAAGACAGCCACATTACCTATGCTCACACCACTTACCTATTTAAAGGTGCAGCCCTCTCACATTCTCAGGACAGCTCCGAGGGGTGTCTGTTATTCAGAATGCCCGCTGTTATCCCAGCGAGACTACTTTCAGCCACACCATCTTGCTTCTTTCTTGTCCTTCCACCTGAAAGTACTCATGTATAAAACTAAACTCTTCTTTTCCCCAAATTGCCCACTCCTTGATCTTTTATTTCCTTTTAAGAGAACTATTATATAAGGTTGGAGTCTCTTAATCATCTTCAAGATTTTCTTGTCCTTCGCACCTTAGGCCTGTCAGGTTTTTCTCATTTACTTCTTCACTAGGTCTCTCACAGTAGTGTCTCCTTTTTTCCTTCCCAGTTCACATTTTCATTGCTACATGTAGACAGACCATTGCACTGGGTTGGCCATAAAGGCCATATGTTTTCTTCTGTAAAATAAAGGAGAGATTTTTCATTTTCACCAATAACTTTATTGACTTGGATATTTTGAGTATGTTGGCTATCTCCCACATAGTATAAAGTTAACTATTCTCAGTTAATGTCTGAATTTGATCGCTTTCAACTTCAACTGGTCTACCCTACCACAGAACATTGCCCAGTGAGAAATCTCCAGCATGAAACTTCACAAATCAGTTTTGATGTGTTCGATTAGTCACAGCTCCTCTGTACACTGCACAAGTCTTTACTTGCATTTACTGCAAGTAAATTTACTGCAATTTACATTGCAGTTATGTTTATACCTTTCTTAAAATAATAAAGCATAATATGCCAAAAATGTTGCTTACTTTTTTCCATCTTCAATATTAAAATGCTACAAAAAAATTCACCAATTTTGATAAGCTTATTTTTGAAATGCATACTGATATGACAGCTGTCACAGTACAGTCTAACAAAATTATGAATGAGGTTAAAGACCACTAAGCATTACTAGAGCCATCTTATGGGAAAAAAACAAACAAACTTTTTGGCCAACCCAATAATAACCAGGTTTCCTATCTCCAACTCTATCCTTACTGCTGATTTTGCACTTCACAATCAAATATTTTCCCTTAGCAAATTTCTCATTGTAAAATATAATATAGCTGATCAAAGCCCTCAGAGTGGTCATCTGTGTAGGCAGTGATATTGATTTCTATTTCCTATGTGTAGGCAAAATCTTAGGAAACCTTACAGTATTTGAAATTAAAAACTCGTATTTCAGTCGACTTTAGTTGAAACTGAGGGAGTCTCATGGACATGTTCTACTGATAAAATGTAAAATTTGTAAAAATAATTTTAGAATCAGCTATAAGTAATTCATATATATATATATTAAATAATACCCTTTGAATTCTTTCAGTTTTCATGTATAGATGTGGAGAAAGAGTAAGAGAGAGAGAGAGGGAGGGAGAAAGCATTAACTTCTACTCCAAATATTTTATTTGAAGGATCACATTAAATAAAACCTTATGAGCATTAATTTTATTTTATTTTTTAAATTTAGTCTTTATTGTATTTTTACATTGCAAATAATGAATCTAGAGTTTTTATTCTCAGATACTGATGCCATTGTGGTGTTAACTTTCTTTAAATTGTTAAAGTGATTTGTTTTAGACCATTTTAATATCATTCAACAAACATTTATTGGGCATCAATTAAGTGTCAGTCACTGTGCAAGTTACTAAGGATGTAATGATGAATAAAATACAGTCTTTGGCTTCAGGCTACTCACAAGCTATTGAGATCATTAGTGACTAACAACCACACCCTTTGCTCCAACCTTGATTTTAGGAGTACTTTCCAACCTTAGAAAATTTCCTGTAAACTCCGTCTATGAAGAAGCAGAATTCTACCTTTGTCTACTGTAGACAGTTACTGGCATAATATAAATAATACAAAACTCATAACAAAGAGATTAAAATGTGCATTCTAGCTTAACTACTCCTTAACCCATCACCTTTTGTAAAGCATTAAAATTTTCTGAGTATTTTTTACTACCATATTACTGTGGTATTTTTCTCATAGACTTTACAGAAGATTAGAGTTAAGAGCTATGAAAATATGTATGTGTTGTTCAAATTTTCTGAAAATATCCATGCTAATGTGGCTTCTGTGTCTCTTGAGTTTTATGGAAGCCAAGATTGCAGCCTGAATTTTGTAGCTGACATTTATTACTTTTATCATCATCATTGCCATGCTAATTATGATATTGACATGCCTTCTATATACCATGCAATAGGCTAGACTGTATATTTAGATCAGTGTTTCTCAACCTTAGCTATACATTTGCATCACATGAATAGCTTTAAAAAAACCAAATGCCCAGGTTCTATTCCAGACCAATTACATCAGAATCTCTGGGGGAGGGACCCAGGCAGCACTACTTTCTAAAGCTCCCCAGGTGATTTCAATTATGTTAAGAGCAACTACTCTGATTAATTATCTCATTAAATCTTTATGAAAATCCTTAAAGTAGACATGTTCATTTCCATTTTGTACAGAACAAGACTAGGCTCAGCAAAATCAAAGACTTTATTCAATGTCACCTACCTAGTTAGTGGCAGAGTTTGGATTCAAATCCAGGTCTGCCTGGTTTCAGAGTCCCTGTTCTTTCTCCTAAACTCTATTGATATGGTGTCAATTCTCTTCAGCCTGAACTCCAAAATGGAAGGTCTAAGATAAGAGGATTTTGAGCTCAGTTTACTTCTACTTTTTTAGAATTTGGCAGTTTTTCTGTAGATAGAGATTAACAATTTAAGTTAATTGAGGTGTTAACAAATTTGAGCAATGAAAATGTTCCTATTCCAGATAAAAAAGCAAGTATCCTCATTATTTGATATAACCTATAGCTATGATAATTTGATGCAGTGTTCACATATGTGAGCAGAGGTGAAAAGAAATGGAATACAGATTTAGTAATTTCTTATAGAAAGTTTGTAAAAATGCTGAGCTTATTATTATAATTTTATTGTAGTATATACATATTTTTATTTTATTATCTCCAAACTTTGTATATTATTTCATGCTTGATTGAAATCTTGTTAATAAAAATAGCATAAAGTTAAATTGAAAAAAGTAATGTGAGTTTTAGACCCCTTTTCTTGAAAGTCACATTTATTATGCTTCCTAATACATTTAGGCATATTTCTGCTATATTATTTTGTATTTTCTTTCTTTTTCTGATTTAATCTTTATTGTATTTTTTCTATTACCATTTAATCTCCTTATACCCCACTATCCCCAGCAATCACTACACTGTTGTCCATGAGTTCTTTTTCCTCTTTGATCAATCCCTCTATCCACTCATCTCTCCCAACAGCTATGCTGCTCTCCATCTATAAGTCTGTCTCCATATTTCTGGGCTTATTCAGTTTGTTCCACATACGAGTGAAATAATATTATATTTGTCTTTCCTTCAATGGCTTATTTCACTTAGCATAAATGTTTTCCAGGCCTATCCATACTGTCGCAAGGGGTAAATTTTTCTTCTTTTTTACCCCTAAGGAGTATTCCATTGTGTAAATGTCCCATAGTTATTTTATCCACTCATCTACTGATGTATAGCTGGGCTGCTTCCATATCTTGGTGATTGTATATAACACAGTAGTGAACATAGGAGTGCTTATGTTCTTTCAAATAAGTGTTTTAGGTTCCTTTGTATATATTCCTGGAAGTGGGGCTGCTGCATCAAAGGGCAGATTTCTTTTTTATTTTTTGAGATATCTGTACACTGCTTTCCACAGTGGCTGCAACAATCTGTATTCCGACAAACAATACAAAAGTATTGATTCCCCTTTCTCCACATCCTCGTCAGCACTGTTTGTTGCTTTATTAATGATATCCATTCCAACAGTTGAGAGGTGATATCTCATTGTGCTTTTAATTTGTATTTCTCTGATGATTAGTGAGGATGAGTATCTTTTCATATGCTGATTGGACATGCTTATGTCCTATTTGGAGAAGTATCTATTAAGGTTGTTTGCCCATATTTGAATTGAATTTTCATTTTTTTAGTGCTTAATTTTGTAAGTTCTTTATAATTTTGGCTATTAACCCCTTATCCGATGTATTGATGAATATGTGCTCCCATTCTGTGGGTTGTCTTTTTAATTTGTTGATGATTTCCCTTACTGTGCAAAAACTTTTTAGTTTGATGTAGTTCTATTTGTTTGTTTTTTTCTTTTATTTCCTTTGCCTAGGGAGATATATCAAATAAAAAAAATTGCTATGAGCCATGTCTGAGATTTTGCTGCCTTTGTTTTCTTCTAGGATTTTTATGATTTCTGGTCTAACATTTAAGCCTTTCATCCATTTGGAATTTATTCTTGTGTGTAGTGTAAGAAGGTGGTCTAATTTCATTTTTCTGCACATAACTGTTCAATTTTTCCAGCACCATTCATTGAATAAACTATCTTTAGTCTGTTATATGTTCTTGCTTCTTCTGTTGAATATTAATGGACGATAAAGGTGTGGGTTTATTTCTGGGCTCGCTATTCTGTACCATTGATCTATGTGTTCTTATGCAGGTAACATGCTGTTTTGATTACTATGGACTTATCGTATCATTTGATATTAAGCAGGGTGATTCTTCCAACTTTGTTCATTTTTCTATGATCCCCGATGCTATACTGGGACTTTTGTGGTTCTGTATAAATTTTTGAAATATTTATTCTGGTTCTGTAAAATATGTCATTGCAATCTTAATGGGAATTGTGTTATCTATAAATTGCTTTGGGTAGTATGGATATTTTATATGAAGGGGGCTCTGCCAGTAGGCCTCCCCCCACCCCCGTCCACCATGGATGAACATAATGCTACCAAGACATGATTTGCTTGGGGAGGAAAGTGGCTAGTCCCTCAAGGGAGAAAGGCCCAGAGCCTGTTCCTCAATGGCTTTTTATTAAGTTTGTAACACACAGGGATACAGGTAAAGCTCATCAATCAATGTCAGGAGGCAAGGATCAAACAATAGATAACATTTCAAAGAAATTTGAGGGCTTAATATGAGTCAATGTCTGTCAGGTAAGGGGGTTGCAAAAACTTTAGGAGACATACTCATTTCCTGCCCAGACCCTTATCATATGGATGAGAGCACTCTCAGCAAAGCAGACTTCACAGGACTTTACGAAATCTTCCTTATGCCCAATTACCCTGGAACCCACTCTAGCCGGCAGAGGGCTACCTACCCTCCCCATCAAGATTCAGGCTTAAGTGGATTAGAGCCAGGAAGCACTTCTCCCAGACTGAAAGGGGACCTGGGCCATGTCAAAATAGCCAGAGGGTGAGGGTCCTTCACCCTCACTTTGCTGCAGCCCCCACTGAGTCCTTTCTTGATGGCCACCCAGAAGTGATTGTATCTGGCATGGGTTGCCCCTCCTCTGAGGGGTCTTACCCATAGACTCTGACTAACCGACCAAGCATTGGGGGCTAGAGATGGCAGAAGCAGCGCTCTTGCCAGGGAGATAAGCTTTGTTTCCTCAGTGGCTCACAGTCCAGAGGTCGCTCACTCAGCCTTAGCCATGGGGGGTGCTTACAACTCCTGCAACCAGACAGAGCGGTTCCCAACAATTTTAATGATGTTAATTCTTCTTATCCACATACACAGTATGTGCTTCTAGTTATTTGTATCTTCTATTTCTCCTTTCTGTGTCTTGTACTTTTCTGAGCACAGGTCTTTTACATCTTTGGCTAGCTTTATTCCTAGGTATTATATTGTTTTTGTAACAATTGTAAATGGGGTTGTTTTCTTAGTTTCCTGTTCTGTTAGTGCATTATTGGCATATAAAGATGCAACAGATTTCTGGATATTAATATTATATCCTCTGCTGAATCCCTTAATCAGTTCCAGTAGTTTCTTGGTGGAATCTTTGGGATATCAATGTACAGTATCATGTCATCTGCAAATAATGACATTTTTATTTCTTCCTTTCCAATTTGGATGCCTTTTATTTCCTCTTCTTGTCTGATTGCTGTGACTAGGACTTCCAGTACTATGTTGAATAAGAGAGGTGAAAGTGAACATGCCTGTCTCATTCCTAATCTTAAGAGGAACACTTTTTTGCCCATTGAGTATGAAATTGACAGTGGGTTTGTCATATATGGCCTTTATTATGTTTAGGTATGTTTCCACTATCCCCACTTTGCTGAGAGTTTTTATCATAAAGGGGTGCTGGATTTTATCAAATGCCTTTTCTGCATCTATTGATGTGATTGTGTGGTTTTCATCCTTCATTTTTTTAATGTGGTGAATCATATTTATTGATTTGAGAATGTTTTAGCAACCTTGCATTCTTGGAATAAATCCCACTTGATCATGGTATATGATATATTTGATGCATTGCTGTATTCTATTTGCTAACATTTTGTTGAGGATTTTAGCATTTATGTTCATCAGTGATATGGGGCTATAATTTTCTTTTTTGTAGTACCTTTACCTGTTTTTTGAATTAGGATAATACTGGTTTAATAAAATGTGCTTGGGAGCCTTCCCTCCTCTTAAAATTTAATAAATAGTTTCAGAAGTAGAGGTATTAGCTCTTCTTAGAATGTTTGGTAAAATTCACCTGTTAAGCCATCTGGTCCAGAGCTTTTGTTTTCAGGGAGTTTTTGGATTACTGCTTCAGTTTTAATAAGTGTGATCTATCTATTCAGATTCTCTGATTTTCCTGATTTATTTTTGGAAGACTGTGTGTTTCTAGGAATTTGTCCATTTCATCGAGGTTGTCCAGTTTGTTGGCATATAGTTTTTCTTAATATTTTCTTATAATCCTTTGTATTTCTTTGGTGTCAGTAGTTACTTCTCTTCTTTCATTGCTGATTTTATTTATTTGGGTCCTTTCTCTTTTTTTCTTGATGGGTCTGGTTAAAGGTTTGTCAACCTTGTTTATTTTTTCAAAGAACAAACTCTTGGATTCATTGATTTTTGTATCAATTTTTAGACTTTATTTCATTTATTTCTGCTCTGATCTTTATTATTTCCTTCCTTCTACTCACTTTGAGTTTTGTTTGTTGTTCTTTTTCAAGTTCCTTTAAGTGTGAAGTCAGATTGTTTGAGCTTTTTTTTGTTTTGTTTTCTGAGATAGGCCTGTGATGCTATAAATTTCCCTCTTAAGATTGCTTTCCCAATGTCCCACAGATTTTGGATTTTTGTGTCTTCATTTTCATTTGTTTCAAAGTATCTTTTGATTTCTTCATTGATGTCCTTGTTGGCCCATTTATTGTGTAATAACATGTTATTTAACTTTCATGCCTTTGTGTGTTTTGCAGTGTTCTTCTTGTGATTGATTTCTAGTTTCATAGTATTGTGGTCACGGAAGAAACTTGATATGATTTCAGTCTTTTTAAATTTGTTGAGACTTGTTTTGTGTCTTAGCATGTGGTCTATCATAGAACACATTTCATGTGCACTTGGAAAGTGTGCACATTCTGCTGCTTTGGCATGCAATGCTCTAGAGATATTAATTATATACATTAGATCTAGTGTGTCATTTAAGGCCATTGTCTCATTGTTGATTTTCTTTTGGAAGATCTATCCTTTGAAGCCAGTGGGGTGTTAAAATCCCCAAGTATGACTGTATTTCTGTTGATCTCTCCCTTTCTGTCCATCAAGACTGGCTTCACATATTTAGGTGCTCCTATGCTGAATGCTTAAATGTTTAATAGGGTTATATCATCTTGTTGGGTTGTTCCCTTTATCATTATTTAATGTTTCTTTTGTCTCTTACTTTGCCTTGGTTCAAATTTATTTTGTCATATACAAATACTGCTATGCCAGCTTATTTTTCTTTTCCATTTGCATGAGATATCTTTTTTCCAACCTTTTACTTTTGTATATTCTTTGTATAGCCTGTGTGTGTCTTTTGATCTGAGATGCATCTTTTGAAGGCAGTATATTATGGGCCTTGTTTTCTTATCCATTCAGCTACCCTATATCTCTTGGCTAAAGCATTTAAGCCATTTACATTTAAGGTGATTATTGATAGATACATATTTAGTGTCATTTTATTGTTAGACTATTTTTCTCTGTTTTTTTTTTCTTTCTTTTTTTCTTCTTTTTTCATCTTCTTCTTCTTAAAGAAGCCTTTTAACATTTGTTACAGTACTGGTTTGGTGTTAACCAACTCTTAGCTTTTTCTGGGAATCTCCTTATTTCTCCTTTGATTTTAAATGATAGTCTTGCTGGGTATAGTAGTATTGGTTATAGGTCCTTGCTTTTCATCACCTTGAATATTTCATGTCACTCCCTTGTCTGAAATGTTTCTGTTGAGTAATCAGATGACAGTGTAATTGGTGCTCTCCTGTAGGTACATCCCTGCTTTTCTCTTGCAGCTTTTTGGATTCTCCTCTTGTTCTTAAGCCTTATTATTTTAATTATGATGTCTCTTGTCGGCCTGTTTGTGTCCCACTTGTTTGGGAGTCTCTGAGCTTCATGGACTTGTGTGTCTTTTTCTTTCACCAGATTAAGGAACTTTTTGGTCATTATTTCTTCAAACAGGTTCTCAATCCCTTGCTAGCTCTCTTCTCATTTTGGTAATCCCATGATGTAGATGTTGTTATGCTTCATGTTGTCTTAAATGTTTCTTAAGTTCTTCTCATTTTTAAAATTCTTTTTTTGTTTTGATTATCTGACATGTTTTTCCCCCCTAACATTTCTTCCAAATCACTGATTCAGTCCTCTGCTTCACCTATCCTATTGTTATTCCTTCCAGTGTATTATTTATTTCAGATATTGCATTTTTTATTTCTGACTCATCCTTTTTTATGGTTTCTATGTCTTTTTTCATGCTGTTGAATATCCTTATAATCATTATTTTGAACTCTCTGTCTGATAAATTGCTTACCTCCATTTTATTTAGTTCTTGTCTGGAGAATTCTCTTGTTCTTTCATTTAGGGTCTGTTTTTTTGTCTT